>SZWC01014834.1:24092-59329 GCA_023375785.1 Penium margaritaceum
AACTATGTCAGCCAAAACTACCACCGGTTCACAGGGAAGACAAAGCTAGGTCACCAAACCACCAAAGCTCAACCATGCAAAAGTATCGAAGTCGATTGGTTTGAGACAAGGTATGAGCACCCCACAAGGGAAGCCAGGATGCGTGAAGACGCCTGGAGTGTACTCGGTAGCTGCCTGGCGGACTCGCTTCTGCTCCCCCAGCCTTCCGTAGCCTCCACCTCATCAGGAGTCTGCACGGCAAAGAACGTGAGCCGAGAGGTCACACTGAGTACACAACATCACTCCCCCATGACCACACGGCGAACAGGTCCACACACATAGCAGCACTGGCGCGAACTGCAGCACAAGAGCAACGACATGAAGCGACACAGAATGCAGCTCAAGGGCAGAGGTCAGTCCACAGGCAGGGTGCAATCCCACAGAAGGAGCCATCGCTAGAAACTTCGTACGGCTGATGGCCTTTGTTAGAAAGTCAGGACGCTGCGAGTCAGTGCCAACCCACATGACCTGAATCTCACCTTGATCCACGAGGTTCCGGACGTAGTGGTACTCAATATTAATGTGCTTCGTGCGTGCATGGAACACGCCGGTGTTTTTTGTGACGGACTTTGCGCTCTGATTGTCACACCAAATCACAACAGGGGGCATGGACTGACCTAGCTCACGCAACATATGCACGAACCACACACTCTCGGTCACGCCAGCGCCCAGAGCCACATACTCTGCTTCTGTAGTGCTGCGAGCGATGCAGCCCTGCTTACCACTGCGCCATGAGACACTTGTACCCCCAATGAGGAAGATGTATCCGGTGCGACTCTTGTCGTCCGGACTCTACGCCCAGTCACTGTCTGTGTATCCGTCGAGAACCACCGAGGCCTGCCCTCGGTAGTGAAGTCCCATGCGAGCGGTGGAAACGACGTACCGCACGCACCGGATTGCGGTCTAAAGGACCCGTCTACGCGGCGTCTGTGAGAACTGTGCGAGCAAGTTTTCCGTGAAGGCGATGTCTGGCCGTGTCGTCGTGGCCAAATACATGAGCGAGCTAATAACCTGCAAGTACAGGGTTATGTCGACAACATTGCTGGATCATCGACCTTCAGGGCGTCCTGTCCGTCTGGGGTGATCGGAGTGGACGCCGTGCACACGCCGCTGAGAAGCTCGGCAAAACGCTCCCCCAGAGTGAGGGCGTATCGCTCCTGATGGATCAAGAGCATCCGACGAGCGCGATCACAGACAATCTGCATGCCCAGAAACACTTTGGCCTCTCCCAGGTCTTTCATTTTGTATGTCGATTGCAGCACGCCCTTGGCCGCGTCGACAGCCTTTTGGTCAGGCGAGGCGATGAGGAGGTCATCGATGTAGACCAGGATGGCCGAAAAGGGCGCAGTGGCCTAGGACAAGAACAACGATGGGTCCGCCGTGCTCTGGACATAGCCCGGTCGTGGGAGCGTGCCAATGATCTCCTTGTTCCAGCATCGAGGCGACTGCTTCAGGCTGTACAGCGCTTTCCGCAGCCGGTACACACGACCACTACCGTCCTTGAACCCTGGGGGCTGGACCATGTAGATCTCTTCTTCCAATTTTCCATGTAGGAACGCGTTGTTGACGTCCATTTGGTGGAGTTCCCAGTCATGCTGGGCCACCTAGGACAGCAGACCCAAGGCCGTGGTCGTGCATCCAACTGGCGCAAAAGTCTCAGTGAAGTCGTTCCATTCGACCTAAGAGAATCCCTTCGCTGTCAGCCGTGCTTTGTAGCGATGAACTGTGTTGTCCGGTTTCAACTTTTTCCGCAAAACCCACTTGGCCTGAACAACCTTTCGTCCAGGCGGCAGGTCTACGAGGTCGTAAACCCCATGTTCATTGATAGCCGCCAGCTCAGCCTCGCATGCTGCGCGCCAGAGTGCTTCATTGGGTCCAGCCAGAGCCTGACGCAGTGTGTTGGGGTCTGGTGTCACTCCCACCACACTAGGGTCTGGGGCCGTGGCATCTCCACCGTGTGTGGCCAAGACATAGGCCGAAGACGGAGGGCCAACGGTGATGATGGATTCTGCAGAGTCCACCGCAAGTTGACGCTCGTGAGCAAGGCAGAGCGAGGCCTGTATCGCAGCCAGGGTGGACTTTAGTGAGCCCCTGCGTACTAAGGCCCAAGGCCCTCATGCCGAGATCCCCGTTGTGTACGCTACGAGCAGGACGCGGTCAGAGGCGTCCACCCTCACCTCGCCGGTATGGCTCTGGTGATGGTACAGCTAGGGCAGGTGGTGGTCACTCGTGAGACACGGACCCGACTCGCGATGTGCCAAGTGATGTTGGTGTGTCGCCTGGGTAGACGGAGGGTGAGGACAATGCAGGCGATGCAATTGGTGACGTAGACTGCATAGGTGGTGTAGGCAACGCAAGTGACGCCGATGACTTTGCTGGTGACACAGGTGCAGGGGACACGGGAAGTACCCGGGACACGACAGGTGACACAGACTCCTGTACTGCAGGGGATGCTGGCGGGACAGTGGGCGAAGGTGGGACAGGCGACGCTGTCAACGTGGGCGGCGTGGACGACACTGGCGAGTCACCCTGGGGATGGGACGGACCAGTAGCGCCCAGGCTGACCGGGACATCGTCATTAGGCAGCCCATCCTCCCCTGCGCGTGGAAACGTACCACACCTAGGGGAATGCGACTGCGGGGTGCCCTCGGCGGGCAGATCTCTGAAGGAGGGACGCTCGAAGAATAGAGCATCTCGAGACTCGACAATGCGACGCCGACTGGGGTCCCAAAACCGCCAGGCCTTGGAGCGTGAAGCCACGCTGACAAATGCACGGACGCGACCTCTGGGGGAGAATTTGGATCCTTGCTGTTCTGGTGTGAACCAGACGTAGGCAAGGGACCCCCACACGCGTGCGAGCCGGAGGTCGGCACGATGTCCGTACCGCAGTTGGTACGGGGTGTGCGTGTTCGGGAGGGGGCTGTGAGGAATCCTGTTCCAAACCCATGTCATGTAGGCCATGCCCTCGAAGGCGAACACCTGAGGCATGCCGCTATCTACCCGCATGGAGCGAACCGCATCCTCCACGGTGCGGTTCCACCGCTCAGACACACCATTATGTTGTGGTGTGGTTGGGGCGGAGAGGTTGTGAAACACTCCCACTTCGGAGAAGTAGCGGTCAAGATTCCCCATGTATTCACCGCCCCGATCAGAGCGGAAGTTCTGGAGGGTATGGCCGGACTGACGTTCGGCCATGACAAGCCATGTGATCACAGCAAGCGCAACATCGCTTTGTAGGCGCAGACTGAAGACCCATCGCATGCGGGTGAAGTCATCCGTGATTGTCAGAACGTAACGCCCTCTATCATCCTGGAACTCCATGGGGAGGGGTCCCACGAGATCAGAGTGAACCAGCTCGAGGGGCTTGCGAGCCCGTGAGTCGGACAGAGGGTATGTTGCACAGTGCATTTTGCCTTGCACGCATTGCAGGCAATCGGTCTTGGGCGGCATCGCAAAGAACGCTGCGTCAAGACCGAGTGCAGGTTGAGTGCAAATCAGACAATCTACGGCATCCAAGTGGACATGATAGAAGCGTCTATGTAGTAGACGTTGATGCTTAGGCGACAGTGTGCCTGTCACGAACACTCGTGCAGTGGGAGATGCAGTGATGGTGGTCGGCGTGGGGCAGCTGGAGACGTGGTACAAGTCCCCTACTGCCTTGCCACGGAGTACTACTTCAATAGTGGCGCAAACGGAGACAGTGGCATCCTCACTTGTGAATGCCACATTGAGACCCATCCGTGTACAGGCACGTCCAGACAGCAAGCTGAGTTCTAGGCCAGGCACATACAGCACGTTTGAAATGTAAAATGGTCCAGACGGTCCATGGAATTGCACGACACCTTCACCTTGAATAGGAATCTCATGCCCAATAGCCGTACGCACAAACTTCACAGAGCCCACAGGACCAAGGACCACGAAATCACTGCGACGACATGTCATGTGATGGGTGGCACCCGAATCTAGGATCCAGGTGGCATAGGTCACACGATCGGGCACCGTCAGTAAACAGCTGCCAACTATGCAGACGGTGGACAGAGGTGACTCAGCAGACGACTGCTGAATCACACAGGCGACACGTGCTTGTGACTCATCAAGCCACGACAGATCGTCGTGACCTATGCATACTGCGGCAAAGACAGCGGACAGACCAGCATCATCACGTGCGACGAACGAGTCCAGAGACAACAGCGTACTGTGCCCCACCACCACCATCGTGACTGCACATCACGGACTCAACAGGCCCAACAGTGGAACCCCTTGGCTCAGTCAATGCACTCGCACCTCCCTGAATGGTGAGTCGGAGAAGCTAGCGGAGCTCGGCGATGTCACAGGCCTGGGACGCAACCTGCTGCTCCAGGGGTGTCAGGTTGTTGGCATTGTCTTCAGCCGCATCAGCTCTCGGTGGAGACTGCGCGTCAATCGCTGCTGTGGCATGGACAGAGGCGCGCTCACGCTCCTCAAATGCCTGTTGTAGTCCTTGCGCAATCGTTGTCCAGTTCTTTGGGAGCTTACACTCCGTGTAGCGGTGCGCTCCCCCGTAGATATAGCACTCCCACTATCGTTCCTGAGTCGACTTTGAAGCCACCTGGTCCTTGCCAACCTTTCCACCGCTCCTGTTGTTCCTTGTCTTCTTCCCTTAGACTACTGCAGCTGAGCCAACTGCTGTTGTGGCTGTCGTCGTGCGTGGCATCTGTACTGCTGCGACGGCTGCGGCTGATGTGCCATGACGGGCGTCGTTTGCTGCTCCAATTCCTGCCACGAGTAGGAAATGCTTTGTGGCCCATGACAAGAGGATGCCTCTGCCAGCCATCTCCTGGAGGCTGCTCAGGTTGAATTTGTCGAAGGTCTTGGCATACTCGCGTCCAACACCGATTATGATGGTGTTGAACGGCATGAGTTGGCCTGGCCCATTCTTCCCCAGGGCTCTATACAACCGCATCGCTTGCCGCCAGTAGTCGGCTGGTGCCTCGTGTCCACCCTGGTGAAGAGAGTTGAATTCAGACAGCCGCTGCGATGTTGTTGCCATGGTAGCACCTTCAAAAAGAGTTGTTGCCAGCTTCCATGCCTCGAGCAGGTCAGCTCCAGCTCTGGTGCGAGGATCACCAAGGAAAGGTTCAAAGTCAAGGGTGTACTCATCCGGGACGGCCTTCAAGAGACCATAGGCCGCACGTGCGGCAGTTGCCGCTTGCTGGGGGTCCGTAGTTTGGTACATGAGGGTGTAGTACGGGTACACCCCCTCACTGGCTGTCCACATGTGGAACCATGGTTCCCATGTGGTGTAGCTATCTTCTTGTCGATAGGCGGGAGGTTCGGTCTCAAACCACTTGGGTGGCTTTGTCGTCGGCAACGTTGCCGGGACAGCATGTGCCGGCGGCGGAGACGGGTGACCTTTTTCCGACCCCAGACTCATGCGGAGCAGCTGGTCCTCTAGGGAAGTTGGGACTGCGTTTGTCCTCGGCATGTTGCTAGGGCCTGCTTCGCCGAATGGTGTGCCTTTGCGCCCTGTGCGGGTTCGACGCCATTTTTCCAGCTGTGCGAGGCGCAGGCGTAACATGCCTTCCTCATCCCTGGCGTCTGAACCCGACTCTGGAAGGTTGTCGGACGGACCTGCATCGAATGCTCCTAACGTTGCATCAACATCGGTTACAACTGCAGTCTCGACTGTCATTTTCCCCTTCCAGAATGCATCACGGAGCAGTTTCTGCTGTTGTTCCTGCTGCTGAACCTGCTGTTGCTGCTATTGTTGCTGTTGCTGTGGTTGCTGCTGTTGTGGCTGGATTGAAAACGAACCAGTTTGAACAAGTCAGCTATCTGCTTGGCTGTCTGTTCAGCCTGCTGGGCTTGCTACTCGCGCAGCTTGCATAGATCGCAAGCCAACAAGCTGGGGCTAGATGGGGATTCGTCCCGCGTTGCGCTCGGTGTGTCGCCAATTACACCAGATGCGGCAACACCAGCATCCATAGTGGAGCCGGCACTACCGACTCCGACAGGTGTGTCCTTCGGCATGGAGCTGCGTGGGGTGCCACGAGTGTGCACCACAGTTGCTGACATTGACGTTAAGTGGTGAATGCTGCCGGAAAATTTCGGCAGCGCTCATCCCGACCTAGTGGGCGTGAGAAGTGTGTCGAGGCTTTTCACAGCCTGAAGGCCGACGCCAATGGACCCCCCACGCTGCCGAGCAATTTCAGCAGCGTTTCCCCTGCCCTAGTGGGCGTGGGAAATGTGACGAGGATTTTTTCAGCCTAAAAGCTGCCGGTGGACCCCCCCCCACGCTGCCGAAAAGATTTGACAGCGTTTCCCTCGCCCCAGTGGGCGTGGGAAATCCGTCGAGGAATTTTTGAGCCTAAAAGCCGCCGGTGGACCCCCCCACATTGCCGAAAAAATTTGGTAGCGTTTCCCCCGCCCCATCGCACGTGGGAAATCTGGAGAAGGCTGCGAGGCAGCCTGTGGGTACCTGCACCACCCCCATCCAACCCAGGAAGAGAGGGAACCCTAGCCAGAAAGGGGAAGGGTATACCAAAGACAATATGACAGCTGCAGCTACTGCTGCTGCTGCTACTGCTGCTGCTGCTGCTGCTGTCGTCGTCGCTGTCACTGGATGAGGTGCCTTCTGCAGTTGTGGCTGGCTGCTACTGCACCCACTACCGCAACCCTGCCGTCACTGCCGTCACAACGGCAGTTGGTCAGCCGTGAGTACTGCTGCTGCCCGCCGCTGCAATCTGCTGCGATTGCTGACTGCTGTTGCTGCACGCTGCTGCATGTTGCCGCCGCTACAGCCGTTGCTCCGTGCGGCTGTTGGTGGCGTTGCTCAACCATCGCTGTGGCTGAGCCAATGCAACCGCCGCCAGCTGTTGCAGCCGCAGCTAAGCAGTAGTCACTGCTGCTGCTGCTGGCTGGTGTTGCCGCTGGCCACTACTGCCGCACGCTGTTGCACGCCGTTGCCGCTGCTTCCGTTGCTCTGCGCAGCTGCCACTTCTGCTACTACTCCGCGTAGTGGTGCTGCGGCTTGGCCAGTGTGGCTGAGCCAAATCGCCACTGCCGTTGCCGCCGACGCTGCCACTACCGCCGCTGCGGCTGCAGCTTCACGCGGCTGCTACTACCGCTGCTAGTCTACGTAGCGGCAGATCGACGGGACTGCTGCTCGGCGAGCCCTCCCACAACCTCTCGCTTCTCATGCGCTACAAGAAGAGCGCTGGCTCGTCTCGCTCTGATACCAAAAAGGTAATGCCCTACCCCTCTTCCCTCATCCGTCCACGTGAAGCTCAACACTATGGTTTGAATGAGACTGACGGCTGTCAGAACGGATGAGCATGGAGAGTGTGAGAGCGAAAAGAGTGAGTGGGAGTGGTGGCGGGTGGAGCTTGCTATCCAAGCCCACCCGTCGGCCGGCGAATTGGGGATTGCCGGTGCCCACTCGAAATGCGAGGGGGATAACCCCACTTGAGTCATACAAGTCCAAAACTGACGTTTTAGCTTTAACTATGTCAGCCAAAACTACCACCGGTTCATAGGGAAGACAAAGTTAGGTCACCAAACCACTAAAGCTCAACCATCCAAAAGAATCAAAGTCGATTGGTTTGAGACAAGGTATGAGCACCCCACAAGGGAAGCCAGGACACGTGAAGACGCCTGAAGTGTACCCGGTAGCTGCCTGGCGGACTTGCGTCTGCTCCCCCAGTCTTCCGTAGCCTCCACCTCATAAGGAGTCTGCACGGCAAAGAACGTGACCCAAGAGGTCACACTGAGTACACAACATTAGACGCCAGCCCGGCAAAGAGTGTGTGCATCACCTACAGACTGGCGATATCCTTGTCTTCTCCACCCTTCCTTGCTTTGTTTCTAACAGCAGAGCCCCCACTCTACTCTGCTCTGTTACACTAGGTGACCTAGATTAGCCTTACCTGTGGTGTGCTGCTAATTCTGATTGGCATAGATGAATCCAAAACTCGAAACTTGAATAGTGTGTTATTTTTTAGGTTTTGAGTGGCTTATGCCCTCAACGTGGGATGAGCGCTGGCAAGTTTTGCTTGTCGGCCGACGGGTGAGCTCGATTAGCAAGTCTCACGCGTAGGAACACTAACCTCGCTGTTTTTCACAACAACTCCACTCACACACCACTATTGCTCCTCCCATTTGACCCTGTCTGTCCACACAGTCGTGGGTAACGCATACACATGAGGGAACAAGTGTAGCATGTGACTGTTTTGGTATCAGAGCGAGACGAGCCAAAGCTCGTCCCACTGCGCGAGAGGAGCGTAGCACGGTCCTAGGTGGACCGGTTGACCAGCAGCCGCAGTAACGGCTGAGCCAAGCAGCAGCTGCGCGGAGCAGCAGCGATAGCAGCAGTCGAGCAGAAGTAGTAGCCGCAGAGGTGGCTGCGCGGAGCAACGGCAGCAGTAGCGGAGCAGCACAACGGCAAGCGACAGTGGCTGCTAGCAGCTGCGGAAGCGGGCAGCAGCTGTAGTGACGGCTCTGCTGCTGTAGCACACATGGCAGTTGCGCGGAGCAACAGCTAGAGCAGTGGTAGCGTGTAGAAGAAAGCGGCGATTGCCGCTAGCGGCTGCGGCATTGGGCAGTAGTCGCAGTGACGCCTGCACAGCCGTGGTGATAGCTGCACAGCCATAGGTTGTAGCCGCGTGGAGCAGCACGTGCAACGGTGGTAGTGTGCAGCAGCGAGCAGTAGTGGCTGCCATAGGCTGCATGAGTGTGCAGCAGCGGCAGGTGTGAGGACGACTACTACACAATGCAACATCTATAACGGTGGCAGCGTACAGCAGCAATAGTAGCAGCAACGAGAGCAGCAGCAACGACACTCTGCCGTCAGATCTGCCCCCCAGTATCCCCCCCCCGTGCTGGCTGGGTTCCCCTCTACTCCTGGTCTGGGTGGGGGTGGTTCAGGTACAACGGTGGTCCCCAATAGCCCCTCCCAGATTTTCCACGCCCACAGGGGCAGGGGAAACGCTGCCGAAGTTTTTTCGGTAGCATGGGGGGGGTCAATCAACAATTATTGGGCTGAAAAAGGCCTCTCCCAGATTTCCACGCCCACTGGGGCGGGGGAAACGCTACCGAAGTTTTTTCGGTAGCGTGGGAGGGGTCTATTGGTGGTTTCCAGGCTGAAAAATGCCTCGACACTGGTCCCACGCCCACTGGGGCAAGGTAAACGCTGCTGATTTTTTTCGGCAGCGGCTGTCACCCAAGAGCAGTCCCAGCGGCAGCAAAACACACTTGCGACATTCCATCGGGCTCCATGCAAAAGGACGCACCTGCTGGATTCGGCGGTACCAGCTCCACTACGGATGCTAGCGCTGTCGCCTCTGGCGTGGCTTGTGGCACACCGGTTGTGACACGGGACGAATCCCCGTCTAGTCCAAGCTTGCTGGCACGTGGCCTGCGCGAGCTACGTGAGCAGCAGGCTCAGCAGGCCGAACAGACGGCCAAGCAAATGGCCAAGCAAGTAGTTTCGGGATGGAGTCTAGCCACAACAACAGTAGCAGCAGCAGCAACGGCAGCAGGAGCAGCAACAGCAGTAGCAGCAGTAGCAGGAGCAACAACAACATCTTCTCTGCAACGCTGTGCGCAAAGGCAAGATGACTGTCGAGAGTGCGGTTGCAGCTGACATCGATGCGGCCCTAGGAGCATTCGATGTTGAACTGTCCGATAACCTTCCCAAGTCAGACTCAGACGCTAGTGACGAGGACAGCATGCTACGCCTACATCTCGCACTGCTGGAAAAAACGTCGTCGCACCCGCTTGGCCCGCTGATCAGCACCGAGCGGCGGTGCAGGCCCAAGCGACACACTGGGGGTCACCACGGACTCAACCTCCTTAGTGGACAAGCTACTCCGCCTGAGCCTCAGATTGCAGGAAGATCCCCTGTCTCTGTCGCTCGAGCAAGCCGTCCCGGCGGCCCTGCCGATTGCGAAGCCTCCCAAGTGGTTTGAGACAGACCCTCCCGCCTACCGGCAGGAGGACAGCTACACCACCTGGGAGCCACGTTTCTGCATATGGGCAGTCAGCGAGGGGGTGTATCCATACTACACCAGCCCCTATCAGAGTGCGGACCCCCAACAAATGACGACCGCCGCTCGAGCTGCCTACGGTCTCCTTAAGGCTGTCCCAAAAGAGTACATCCTGGACTTTGAATCCTTCCTTGGCGATCCTGGCACTTGTAGTGGGGCGGATCCCCGTGGTGCCTGGAAGTTGGCAACCACCCTTTTCAAAGGCGCGACATGGCCACCACCTCACAGCGCCTCTTGGACTTCAACTCTCTGCGCCAGGGTGCACATGAGGCTCCGGCCGACTACTTGCGGCGGGCGATGCGGTTGTACAGGGTCCTTGGGAAGAATGGGCCCGGGCAACTCATGGCGTTCAACAACATCCGGCTCGGTGTTGGGTGCGATTACGCAAACGCCTTTGACAACTTCGGCCCAAAAAGACTTCAGGAGATGGCTGATAGAGGCTTGCTGGTGTCCTGGGCCACTGAGCACTTCTTGCACGTGGCAGGAGTTGGCTTGTCATGGTGCGTCAGCCGCAGCCGTCACAACAGGCCAGGCAGCAGGCTTTATGCCCCCCTCCTCCCGCCAGTCATCGCCGCCGACAGCGACAACTGTAGCAGCAACTGGTACATTTACCGCAGTCGAGGGGAAAAAGGGAAGGAGTAACAAGCGGGGAGGCAAGGAGGGCAAGGGACAGGAGACTGAAAAGCGGACTTAAGGGCGACAGTTGGAGTGTTACAAATGTGGGAGAGCGCACCTCTACACTGAGTGTAAGCTTCCCAAAAACTGGACAAAAATTGCGCAAGGCCTACAAAAGGCGTTTGAACAGCATGAGCGCGTGGTCGCGCACTCCATAGCAGCTTCCGACGTGGCACCCACACCAGCAGCGGATGCACCTGTTAGCAATGCTTGCAACCTGTCACATCTGGAGCAGCAGCTCGCGACGCAGGCCCGCGACATCGCCGAGCTTCGCCAGCTCCTACGACTCTCCACTCAAGGAGGTGTGAGTGCATTGACTGAGCCAAGGGGTCTCACCGCTGGGTCTATGGAGTCTGTGTCGTGCAGTCGGGATGGTGGCGGTGGAGCACAGTGCGCTGTTGAGTCTGCAGAGTCGTTTGTTGCACGTGATGCTGCTGGTTTGTGCGCTGTCTTTGCCGCAACCTGTACAAGTCACGACAACTTATCATGGCTTGATGCGTCGCAAGCGCATGTTACCTCTGCAGCTCAACAGTCATCTACCGAGCAACCCCTGTCTACTACGTGCACTGTCGGACGCTGTTCTGTCACCTTGCCAGAGCGTGTAACGAATGCCACCTGGATCCTAGATTCAAGTGCCACCCGTCACATGACATGTCGTCGCCGTGATTTTGTTGTGCTCAGTCCTGTTGGCTCTGTGCGGTCTGTGCAGACTGTTGAAATTGTATGCACCTTCACCCCCCAGTGAACCATGGAGAAAAGCATTGCTCACATCCATCTGATGTAACTCCCACCCATGCTGGGCAACTAGGCTGAAGAGCCCTCGGCTAGTGGAGAATCGGCCAACTAAGGCAAAGATCTGGTCGTAGTCGACCCTAGGAATCTGGGCAAACCCCTTGGCTGTAACGCGGGCCTTGTACTTGTCCAAGGAACCGTTGGGCTTCCACTTGTGCCGAAAGACCCACTTGGCGCCGATGGCCTTCCGACCTGGAGGAAGGTCGACTAAGTTATACACATGATGCTGTCGGATAGCAGCAAGGTCATCGGCGCAGGAAGCATCCCATTATGCGGCATTAGGAGAGGCTTGAGCCTCGCGCAGGGTGGCTGGGTCCTCCGGGCGTGCTGTGGAGCGGACTGAGAGAGCATGTGCATCTTGAGCCCCACATGGGATGCAGTCGAGTGCAGCCACAATAGCGTGCCGATGCTCGTGATGAAGCATGGCATAGCCTAGTGCAGAGCCCGGGTGAAGGTCTGCAATGATGGCCGAGGTCGTCAACCGAGGGCCTTGGTGCCAGGGTCCCCACTCACGACCGTGGGAGTGGAGGAGACACGTGGAGCCACGAGGGGTCCAGGCGCCACGGAGCGCGGTGCGACGGTCTGTGCGCTCACCGCCGGTCTTGGTCAGAGGCTGCCACCTGGGCGACGTGTGTAGCGTGGCAGGGCAGGAGATGGCACTGAGGCCGACGGGCTAATGGAGGGAGACGGGGTTGCTGGCCCTGAGGGGCCAGCGGATGCAAGCGGGGCAACATGCCCGGAGGGACTAACGGACGCGACTGGGGCTACCGGCCTAGAGGGACCGGCGGACGCGATGGGGGCTGCCGACCCGAAGGGACCAGCGGACGCGACTGGGGCTGCCGGCCCGGAGGGACCAGCGGACGCGTTTGGGGCTGTCGACCCGGAGGAACCAGTGGACACGACTCGGGCTGCAGGCCCGGAGGGACCAGCGGACACGTCCGGGGCTGGAGCTCCAGAGGGACCAGCGGACGCGTCTGGGGCTACCGGCCCGGAGGAACCAACAGACACGACTGGGGCTGCCGGCCCAGAGGGACCAGTGGGCGCGTATGGGGCTGCCATCTCGGAGGGACCGGCGGACACGACTGGGGCTGCCGACCCGGAGGGACAAGCGGACACGACTGGGGCTACCGACCCAGAGGGACTAGCAGACGCGACTGGGGCTGCTGGCCCAGAGGGATTAGCAGACGCAACTGGGGTTGCCGGCTTAGAGGGACTGAGGGATGTGTCACTCGGAAGCGGCAGGACGAAGGACGGACTCACCACTCCCCCACAGGATGGGATAGACATGGACGAGCCGGAGCGAATGAGGTTGAGAGGAAACAGGTCCTAAAAGAGGAGGGCATCCCACGACTCGATGATGTAGTGCTGGGAGGGATCCCAGAAGCGCCAGGCCTTGGATTGACAAGAGACACTGAGAAAGGTGCAGGGTTGTCCGCGGGGGGCGAGCTTGCCAACCTATTCCGGGGCGGGCAGCCACACAATGGCCACGCAGCCCCAGACGCGAGCCGGGCGGAGGTGAGCTCGCTGACCGCACTAGTGTTGGTACGGCGTGGACTGGCAGGGAAGGGGACTGTGGGGAATCGGGTTCTAGGTCATGTAGGCCATGGATTAAAATAGAAGCCATCGGAGAGACCGGACTCGACCCGCATGGTGCGGATGGCGTCGGCCATGGTTCGGTTCCATCGTTCGGAGACACCATTATGGGCGGGCTTGTAGGACGTGGATGTCTCATGGTGGATCCTACGTGAGGCGAGATAGGTCGTGGCCTCACCCATTTACTCACCACCACCATCGGAGCGAAAGCGGTAAAGAGAGCAGCCACACTCGCGCTCCGCCAGGACAAGCCAGTCCCGGATGGCTTGGGCGACGTTGCTTTTCTGCCAAAGGTAGAAGACCAAGCGGTAGCGAGAATAGTCTTCAGTGAGGGTGAGGACATAACGGCCATGCTCGCCGACAGACTTGGTGGGGAGAGGGCCCATGACGTCCGAATGGACAAGGTCGAGAGGGGCAGACGCACGGGAGGAAGACAAACGGTACATGGACCAAGGCATCTTCATCTAAGAGCAATCAATGCACTTAACGGGGCACGATAGGGGGAAAGTCTCCGGGTCAAGGCCCTTGGCCGGCTGGGTGCGGAGCATGCTGTCTACGGCGGCAGAGTGGACGTGGCAAAGGTGGTGGTGCAGGAGGCGAACAAAGGTGGTGGTGCAGGAGGCGAGTGTGCAAAGGAGAAAGCGTACTGATGCTAAACACATGGCCTGTGGCGGCCGACGAGGAGGAGACGGAAGGGGAGGAGGAGAGACAAGGTACATGCCACAGGTTGTCAAGGGCGATGGCGTGTAGTACGACAAGACCAGACGGACGCAACGACACAGTGCCAACACCAAGTGACTACACAACGTCCATACTCATGTGGTCAAGGGCAGTGACGGACAGGAGGCTGAGCTTGAGACTAGGGACGAAGAGGACATCGGTCAGAAAGACGTCACCACCAGAACCACGAAAACGAACAACGCCAACATCACAGATAGGCAACACCTATCTGGAGTCCGTCCGGACACCGGAGACATCGCCTGTAGGACCAAGCATATTGAAGGTCTCATGAGAGGCTGTCATGTGATGGGTGGCCCCGGAGTCGATGATCAAGGTCTTAGCGGGGTCCTGGACCGGGGTTGCTAGATCACTAACGGTCACATGGGAGCAAGCAATGGACACAGACGCGGTGGAAGGAAGTGCAAACCGAGACTGCCAATCGTCAAGCCATGCAACATCGTCATGGGAAGGGGTAGAGGAGACCATGGGAGACGACAAGACACACAAGGAAACAGGTCAGGAGCGTAGCTCAGTCTCAGTCGTGCAGGGCTGGGCAAGAGAGCAGGAGGTGATGCAACTCGTATTTCCTTGGGGAGGAGGGCGTGGCAGGCCGAGCTAGAGCGCGATGAACTGCTCCAGCTGACGCTCACGGAAAGACGGTCCGGGAGTGTAGACCGAGTGCAGAGTGACGGCACCGGAGCCCGGGTAAGGGAAGGATTGTGCAGGTGACAAGAACGGAGGCGCCGAAAATTGCGGATAGTACTATTGTGGCGTGGGTGTCTGCTGGACTGGCAGAGCCGTCGGAGTGACAAAGCTGCTAGACAAGGTGGAGGCGTTAGGGCCAGTAGAGGCGAGACGGCGCTCCCGCTGGTGATGCATGGTGGCGATGACGCGCGCCTCGTCTGTCGGGAGAGGGCACGTGTACCACCTGTGCCCGGGTTGGCCACAGTTGTGGCAGATCGAGCCAGCACCGTTGGACCCGGTCGACGGCTGTTGCTGCTGCTGCTGCGGCGGACCCTTGCTTTTCTTGTTTTGGTGCTTCTTCTTCCCCAAAGACGAGGAGGTAGCTGCGGCAGGGGAAGCAACGGCCACGGAGGCGACGTTAAGGGAGGCTATTACAAGGGAGGCGACGGCAGGGGAGGTAAGAGCCTCCATGCGTTGGAGTTGGGACTCCAGACGAGCTTCCTCAATGCGGAGGAAGAGCTCGTATGCCCAAGGCATGAAGGTGCCCTAGGCTGCCATGGTGGAGAGGACGTCCTGGGGGTACTGTACGAAGATGACTTCATACGCGCTGGTGGCGCCGCACTTGATGGTGAGGAGCGCTGCCAGGGGAGGTGGGGCACATCTGCCGAGATGACGAAGGATGTCCTCTGCCCGCTACTAGTAGGCAGTGACCATTTCGGGCTTCCCCATGTGCAGGTAGTTGAGCTCCCGTAGTAGACGGCTGGTCTCAGCTTCGCTAGACAGGCGATGTGGCCGGGTGAGGACGTGCCACGCGGTTGCCAGGTCTGGGGTGGCAGCAGCGGTGAAGTCGCCGAGGAAAGGCTCTAAAGCATGGCGGGAAGCTGGAGGGACAACTCGGACTAGGGCACGGAAGGCGCGACCAGCGTCATACAGCTGGTCGGCGTGGGTGGGGTCATACGGGAGAGTGTAGTATGCCCACAGGCCCTCACCCTGCGGTAAGATCTGGAAGCTAAGCTCCCAACTTCGGAACTACTCGCCGGCCTGAAGTGGCGGGGACAACGTCTCAAAGCCCTTCTGCCTACGGCCGGCATCCATAGTGGGGCCAAGGACGGAGGTGACTATCTGCCGCTGGCGCTCAGTCTGCTGCTGTGCCAGGTAATGCATAGCAGCGGACACAGCGGGGCTAGCGTGCCCGGGAGGGATGAATGGTGGTAGCAGACTGGTGGCACACTAGGAGGCCAATAGCTGTAACGCTGCAAGCTACTGCATCAAGGCGGCGAGTTGTTTCTCAAGAGAAACCAAGGGGTCAGGGTTGCTGCCAATGATGCCAGAGGGCTGCTGCTGCTGCTACTACTGCCACAACTACTGAAACTACTGCTACTGATACTCCTGTTGCTGTTGGTGCTGCTACTGCTGGTGCTGGTGCTGCTGCTATTGCTGCTGCTGCTACTTCTGTTACTGTTACTGCTGCTATTGCGGCTGCTGCTACTACTGCTGATGTTGCAGTTGCTGCAGCTACTGTAGGAAAGGGGGGCAGGGGTTCCCCCAACAGAGGAGGACCTCTCCTCAAAGGGGTTGTTAGTCATGGTGGCTTATGGTGCCTCTCTTCCCCTTTTGTTTTTTTGTTGTTGTTGTGTGCTCTTGATGTAAAAAGTGACGCCAGTCAAGGATGGCTGACGTCAGTAGAGGCTACTATGGTGTGTGCACTGCTACTGCTTTGTCTTTTTTGATATTGATGACGTCAGCAGTGACGTCAGCGGACAGCCATTGTCGTCAGTAGCGGTTGATGTAGCTGCTGTTGTATGGCTCTAGCCGATGTTGCTATTGCCGTTACTGTTACTGTTGTTTCTTGTCCTGCTGCTGCTGCTCCTGCTGTTGCTACTACTACTGCTGTTGCTGCTGCTGTTGTTGCTGCTGCGCCTGCTTCTGCTACTGCTACTGCTGCTACGACTGCTCATGCTGCTGCTGCTGCGGCTGGGGGGGATCCCTTTGAAATTCCTTTTTTTCTTTTCTTGTTTCTCGTTGCTGCGAGCTCGTTGCTCACTACGAGCGACAAGCCACGAGCAGCAAGCTCGTTGCTCGCTACTCGCTACTCGTTGCTCGCTGCGAGCAACGTGTTCGCTGCCAGCAGCTCGCTACTCACAGCGAGCAGTGGGCTACAGGCAGCTTCGGCTACTGCTACTTTGGCTGTCGCTACAGTCGCTACTGCTGCTGCCGGCTACTGCTGCTGCCTCCTGCTGCTTGCTGCCGTTGCTGCTGCTACCGGCTGCTGCTGCTGCTGCGAGCTCTTTCAAGCTGATGCTGCTTCCGGCTACTGCTCGCTGCTGCTGCTACTCCGGGCTGGTGCTGCTGTGAGCTGTTGCTGTTGCCTGCTGCTGTTGTGTGCTGCTGCTACTGGCTGCTGCTGCCACTGTTCGGTGCCGTGGCAAGCTGCTGCTGCTACTGCTGCCCGCTGCTGTCAGTCACACCTGGAGGACGTCGCCGTGTGCGTCGTCGGCAGCAAGCGCCTGACATGGCCTGCCGCGCACCTCCTCGTGTCAAGCGTGGAGGTCAGTGCTGCCAAAAAAAATCCAGCAGCATTTCTTGTTATAGGTCCTCGTTCATTTGTGCTTGTCCGCCGGTGCCTCCCTTCATGCCAAGTGTCAACCCAACGGGCTTTGACTAATGCGGATGCTTGAACTTAGCGTCGAAAGGGCTTAAGTGAGCTCGGAAAAGTTAGCGTTGTAAAACTGAATTACTGTCATCCTTGTCGAAATGGTCTTTTCCTTGCCCAAGTTGTCATGGCTCACCACGCCTTTCAAAGCTACGTTAATGTTTCTTTAGAAAGTTCTTTTTTTTGTTATTTTTAACTATTGATGTACTTCGTTCGAACGACGGGTGGAAACATGGTGACCAAAATTTCCATCAAGATGGTCATTTGGATTCGATTTCCACTATTTCCTTCACGCGCTTACATCAAGCTTGACGCGACCTCATGGTGTTAGTCACAGAACAATGCCGATAGATTGTTTTAATCGGGTAATGATTGCGGCAGTCTTTCTTGGTTGTAAAACTTAATTTCTGTTCTAAAATTCTGTTGTGTTACATTCCTTGCCCTTTAGCTACGAATCGTCCTCGATTCATTTTTCTCTTTTGTGAAGAGGTAGTTTCTACACAGCCATCTATCATTGATGATAAAAGCGCCAGTCCATGGAGAGGATAACATCATGACTTAGCACAGTTCAAAGTTAACTGATTGTCCAGCTGTCAAAGAAGAAACAATGGCCACGCTTCCTCCCCCTTTACATGAAGCGACTCCACGACAGGTGCCCACGCGTCCCTATGACAGGCTGTTGGGAGTAAGCCAAAGATCAGCCTGAGGGCCAGTGCCGTTATCTTCTCAAGGGGACTCGTGCCGGGGTGGTACCCCCAAGGGCACGCTTGTTCCGACGGGCAGCTAGTTCCTCCCAGTGCTCTGCAATTGTCGCAGTTGGCACTCGCGACTCTGGCTCCCAAGTGTTGTGGTCAGGTCCACATAGGCCAAGTGGATGAGGTACTCCTTAACCACTCATGCGTGTATGTTACACTTGCGGTGTTGGAGGATGCAGTGTACCTCACACCGGCCTTCCGCGGCAAGGACAGCAAAAGGGGATGGCTGAACAGAGCCCTCTGCTGTGTAGGGTGCGAGGAGACTCATGTGAAAGGTATCATGGATGCACATGGCTGGTGGGAGAGCTTATTGATAGGCCACACTTCCCAACTTCTGTGTAATCGTGAAGGGTTCCAGCCATTTTGGCAACATCTTTCGTGCACTCGGTGTTTATAGCCGCAAATTCTGTGTGCTTAAAAGCACACAATCTCTGATGGAGACCGTCAACTCATGACAACTCTGGTCAGCATAGGCCTTTTGGCGCTGTCAAGCCGCATACAAATTGTTAGCTTCTGAGCTAACCATCTCTGGTAGAGAAGCCGCAAAACCGAAAATCTCACAAAGGTTTTTAGGCCTTCTTCCTTTGTTGATATGTGTCATGCACCCCAAACTTGATCAGGCATACACTTCACCTTCAAGAGTACTAACGCCTTAGCATTACATCTCAAGAAGATCTCAAGCCATCAATACGCAAGAGAGCATCAAGCAAGGGTTGATTGATCAGCATGCAAGACAAGTCCTTTTGTAGCTGTCTGTCAAGTCCTAGAACTCAAAATCACATTCGTGGGAAGTGGCCTGAACCAGCCACGTCACCAATAGACTTGCATTGTGGGCTTGACACATAAGCATCCTAGTGTCAATGTGACAGACCAACCATGTAGCGTTCAAGAGGCTACGGACTTTCTTTCTTGGAAGCTTCCACAGCAAACAAGATAAGCATGGGGCCAGGATCGAACTCATGACCTCTCACTTGGTCAAATCAACAAAATGGCCAAGGAAACCACTCACCCACATGGTGTAGTCACACGTCATATCTCACAAGAGACAGAGCATAGGTGAGTCACACTACAACGGATCTAGGGGTCATACCTCAACAAGGGGCAGAACATTTCTGATCCATCATACAACACTGAACAAGGGGCAAAAAAAATCAACAAATCTCTCCCTTGCACCTTGCGTTAGTGACCATCATCATTCGTCATCACTTGCGTTGACCATGCCGATACCTTGCCTGCCTGCCTGGTGGAGATCCTTGTCCAGTGGCTTTGTAAGCATGTCAGCCCGGTTGAGCTTGGTACCAACATACTCGAGCTCCACTGTCTGCTTGTAGACCAAGTCTCGAGCGTAGTGGTAGCGGATCTCGATGTGCTTTGTGTGACTGGACAGGACGGGGTTCTTTGACATGTCAATGGCGCTCATGTTGTCAATCATGATGACCGTCGCCGTTGCCTGTGGTGCCTTCATCTGAGATAGACTTGCCGAGGTGTTCACGGAAGATGTTGTTCATCACTACTTGGAATGTGACAGGTATGTTCGTCAGTCCAGAGCAGAGTACCCAAGACTCGTAGTGTCCAAGATGAATTCTGAATGCCGTCTTGGGTTCATCATCCTCCGTGACCCGGATATGATGGTAACCCTGCGATGAATCCAGAGACATGAAGACTTTCAATCCTTGAATCTGGTCAAATAGGTCCTTGATGAGCGGGAGAGGGTACCGGTTTTTTTACAATGATTTTTTTTCAATGCCCGATAGGCCACGCACATCCTAAGGCCACCATCTTTGTTCTTCACAAAGAGGATCGGTGCTCCAAAGGACGAAGAGCTTAGCTCCATCCAAACTTTCCAAAGGTAGTCCTTGATTTGGGCTTCTACTTCTTATCGTTTTGCTGGGCTCAAGCGATACATAGATCGGAAGGGAGGCACAACCTTGGACTCCAACGGAATGGTATGTCCAACCGTTTGTTTAGGTGGTAGCCCATCTAGTGGTTCCTCAAAAATATCTGTGAATTCCGAGAGTATGTTTGCAACCCCTTGGGGTATCTCACCATGTGTCTCGTCGTCCATTTTCTTTTGGGTTGCAAGAAAACAGCGGCACCCTTTTTGAAGTCGTCGTTTCACTTGGAGCGCCGAGAGGCTTGATTGAGCCTTCGTCTGAGGTTGTTGAATTTGTGGGATTGGAGACTGAGTGACCATTCTACAACCACTACTAATCTGTAGTGTCCTTGAGTTGAAGCACATAAGTGCCTCATGGTACACAAGCAACGGGTCTCCAAGAACAACGTCAAGTGGATCCATGAGATGAAGCACGATAAGGTAGACACTAGTGGTGAAGCCGGCTAGTGTGAACCGTGCCACACAGTCACCAAGGACTGACACCTCTTTGTCGTCATCAACGACCACAGTACCAGTGCAAGGCTTGTAATTCAATTGCCAAGTGCGTACAAATGCATCGCTCACAACCAAATCATTCCCCCTAGTATCCACCAAGATGCGTGCAGGGATGCCATCCAGATTCCCATCGAATTGCATGGTCATAGTTGCTTTGGACTTCCATATGAAGAGGCTTGCTAGAGGCTTTTCCTCGAGGTGATAGATCCAATAAGCATGAGTGTTTCTTTGTAGCTCAACCATGTCATTGAGCTGTTCCCACATGCGATGTCCTTTGGTGAACGAGGCCAGCAATTTCCATCCTTGAAATGTAGAGTTCTTTGTTTTAAGACCCATAGGCGCAACCACTGTTGTAGATGTCAGAGAGTTTCTCTCATAAGCTTTGTGTGCATCTTCTATCACATATGGCCAACTTTGTTTCGTGGCTACGACCAAGCTCGTACGGTTTTCAAGGTTTTCTCTAGTCACATATGAGAGTGGGCATGAGCGAGCATGGTAGAGGGACTCAGGATTCACGAAAGGTACATAAATGGTTGAGAAATGTAGTGCCAATAAGAATTCAAAGTTTTTCATATTATCATCACAAAACACGAACATTTCGTCCTCATAATCCCCATGATTCACAACAACCCTAGATAGCAGCCCACTGGTAGCTACTGGGGGTTGAGAAAATCTTGTCAACGACCATGCTGAGGATGGGGGACGCGTCCCCCAGCACCTCTCTCAAAGTCCTGGTCATCGTCACGAGGGTGTCCATGTTCACGCTGACCACCTTGTGCCCCCTGACACTAGATGGCTGCAAAAGCCTGGCCTTGGTGCTGCCCCCTATGAGGGCGTCCCTAGCTGGCAGGAGCATTTCTGATTCCATCACGTTACCCATCCGAGTGCTGACCGCCCCCATGGGCGGTCAGCACTAGGATGGGTTTGTCAAGCTCATTGGGAAAGATCCAACCGGGGGCTTTGTCACCAGTCTGGAGAACATATATCTTGTGAATGATCCTGATAAGCACTTTCGGTGGGTGAGCTCTATTGCACCAAGTGAGCACATGTGGGACAAGCTCAAGAAATGGAGGAAGCTTGCACCTCTCGTTGCAGAATGGAGTGCAAGGACACTAAAACAACAGCAAGTCGGTGTTGAGCAAGTGGGAGGAGAAAGTGATGATGAGATTGAGAACTTTCCCCTACAAAGGTACCTCTCAATAGCTACGACTGCTCCAACCACAGAGGACAAGATAGTAGCAGAAGAGGTGGATCCTGACGAAGAGACTGCAGATGAGGCAGAGGAGGAGGTTGGCCAAAGAGGGGATGGTGCTCAGGATAAGGAAGATGCACAGGAGAAGCAGCAGGTAGAAGCAAGAAAGGGGCCGTCTCTGACTATCATTGAGGGGCTAGAAGGTGCATCGATGGTACCAAGAGGCAGGGATGATGGGAGCAAGAAAGGGAAGGAAGTGAGTATTGTAACAAGTGGGCAAAATGATGGATGACGAGATCCAAAGGGGAAGCGGAGCGGAAAGGAGAATGCAAAAGGAGATGAGCAAGAAGAGGCAAGCAACAAGGGTAAGAGGATGAAAGAGGGAGGTGGTGGGAGCATGGGTGCTCCACCACCACCAAAGTAAGAGGAGGAGTGTGGGAGTGTTCAATGGAAGACATCCCAAGGGGAAGCAACATGGAGGAGGAGAAGAGCGGAAAGGGGAGTCTTCTAGGCCTCGGTTTTAACGCAAGGTGGCCCTTATGATACCGATGCTTTTCCCCAGAAGAAAAAATGGATAGTTCCCTTGAATCTATAGGACTTTTTCTACTTAAGGCAGGGGTGGTGTTATGAGCTACGGAGCAGCTCCCTTGTGAGGGGGAGGTTACAGCTGTAACTGGAAAACACAAGAAAAAAAGAGAGAGTGATGCGTACGGCGCGACTGACAGGGAGGGAGCAAGCAAACGAGCGGGTAGCTTTTTGTACACGGCACGACGGGAGGTGTTGCACAAGAGCAAGAAGAAGATGGGGGGAAATCGAGAAGATTCAATGAGAGAAAAATGAAAAAAAAAAGAGAGAGGATGAGGCATGCAAGGAAAGGAGGGATGGACGACGAAAAAGAAAGAAAGGAAAGTGAGGGGAAAGAGAGAGGGGGGTGCCGTGTACGCAACAGCAAGCGAAATGGGAAGGAAATGGTACCGCCGAAGTCAGTAGAACATTCTCCAACTCGTCGGTGGATAAAAATAAAAAGGAGTTTTTGGCCATTTTCTCTCTAGCGAGGCAAACATGCGCAAGTGGAAGGATGCTTCATTTTTGGGAGTGCACACGCCACCAAAATGCACCCTGAGGAAGCGTGGAAGGCAAGAAAAGAAGGCTTAGAAAGTGGCTGGAACCCACTGGAAAGGCGACTTGCACGCCCGAATCGCGTTTTGGCACAAAACTAGGCTGGGTTGAGACTTCTTTGTTACTAGACCTATATGAGTAGTAATGTAAAGCGACACTGGCAGTAGTGTGGTTCTCAAGCCGGCCGACTGCTATGATGGCATGTGTAACGTCAACACATTCTTGATGATTCTTCAGAGGCACCTTTGCCTTGCTCGGATCGAGGAAGAGGAGTGGGGCACGTAGGGCATGTTTTCCTTGAGCCAAAGCTATTTGAGAACCTGACAGAGCTTTGCAAGCAGTAGCATCAACACTTGGACTCCATCTGGGGGGAGTATTACAAACTCATGCGTGAGCTGTACTCCAAGCCAGCTGACTCGCGGAAGGCAAAGAAGGAGCTCGAGAGCTTCGTGCAGGGGATCATGTCAGTCATGCGATATGCCAAGGGTTTTCTGAGGACTGTAAAGAAGGACCAAGATCGCCACTTGACGTAGCAAGCCAACATTGACCTCTTCCAGAGGGGTTTGGCCAGCCCTCAACAACCATTCTTTTGCCTTCATGACAGTGGTTGGCAGTGGAATTCCCTGCACTAGCATGCGTGTGCGAGGTGTACAATCAGAATTCCAGCCTATAGGATCACGACGCACGTGAAAGTAGGCCGGCGCGTGAGGCATCTTCAGCGCCAACATGCAATGCACAAAAGCACGTAGCGGAGGCTACGTCTGAACACCCCAAGAAGTTCCGCCGACACGGTGGAGAGAACAACTCCTGCTCTATCATCTACATATGTTGCCGCCAGGCTGGGCACATTGGGTGCGACTGTCCCAAACATGACCGCCATCATGTACCATCCACAATCCTTGCATTGAGTTCTCCCGCTTCATCCTCCCTCGTCCTTGCGAAGAATTCCACAGCACCAAGTCCTCCACTTTCACCTTACTCTTCTCTGAAGGCACATTGCGTCTTGCATCATACTGCTTTCGCTGTGTCACTGCCGCGCGATCGCAATTCTGCCAAACCTACGAGATAGTGGCCCGCACATCAGTTGCACATTCAGCCACATACTCCACCACTTCCTGCTCCGTTGCTTCTCCCAATTGCACTTTCCCAAATGCCTGCTCGCCCAACAAACTCAACCGGGGCTCCCTCGCATAGGTCAAGTAGAATGGGCTGAACTTTGTGGATGACTGTACTGCAAATCTGTATCCAGCGGCCACCAAGTGGAGCACCCGATCCCACTCCATGCCGTGCATTGCCGCTGTCTTTGCCAAAGCTACCTTCAGGTTGCGATTGAAACGCTCCACCAGCCCTGATGGCTGTGGATGTTCTGGAATTGATAGCTCCATGTTGACATCCCAGGCTTGCAGCAAAGCCTCCCCTCCCTGGTCAAAGTTCACCACTCTTGGCGCACCATGCCTGCAGATCACGTCTTCCAGTGAAAAGTCTGCTACAAGTGCTGTTGTCTTCCGTGAGAGTGCTTTCACCTCCACCCACTTGGTGAACTGGTCAATCGTAACCACCACCCATTGGTTCCAACTCAACGTCGGTGGTAGCTTTGTGAGATCCACCACCAACCTGTGCCACGGTCCCACCACTGGTACGGGCTTCAAAGGCGTCTTCAGGATGAAGGTTGCCTTCGTGAAGACACACCCCTGGCAAGAGAGCACGATTTTTCTCACTGTGCAAATAATTCCTGTCCAATATAAGTTAGCACTCACCATACTCGCCGTCCTTTCCACCCCATAGTGGCCCATTTTGGGAGCATTCACCACAATCTCCTCTCGCTGCCGAATAGGTGGTACTTCTCGTCCAGGGTACCTCCCAGTCGGTAGGCGCATGAGCTGATCCCCCTTGACGTAGAATCTTTGAGCTCTCGCCCGCACTCGACACTTCTCCTTATCACTCCATGCTGAGATCACATCTCCTTTCTTCAGGAACATAAGAAGGCTAACGTCATGATTGACATCAACGGCCTTCTCCTCCTCTTCCTGCCATGTTGTGTAGAAGTGATGATCGAAAACCATTTGCTGGGGGTCCTGGTTTTGACTCTCTTCTCCCACTTCCTCCACACCTATCCCTTTTCCTTTCATGGCTGCTACTTGTTGCATCCCCTTATGTATTGGATGTGCTGGTCTGCTGCTTTGTCCTTGATTAGTCTCCCTTTCTGCTGCTTGCATTCTGTAAGCCTCACCTCCCTCAGTCTGTTGCTCGTCATCTGTTGCTTCTGCTTTAGTTGCTTGCATCATAAAGCTACCCATGAGAGGATAGCCAGTCTCCACCGCCCCCTCGCATGCCAATGGCTGCTCCGCAGCCTCCACTGCTGACAAGCCGTCCACGTTCCCCGCAGATGTCCCCTTCCAATATCTGACCTCAAACTGGTACTCTTGTAGAAGAATTACCCAGCGCACCAGCTTCCTTGTCAGATTTTTCATGGTATGCAACCACTCTAGGGCGTAGTGGTCAGTCTCCAAAGTGAACTTGGAGCCGTGGATATATGGTCAAAATTGCTGCATAGCCCACACCACCGCCAAGCACTCTCCCTCAACAGGTGGATAATTCACCTCGGCCCCGACCAGTGTCCTGCTGGCATAGAAAACCACCCTCTCCCTCCTCTCAACATGTTTCTGTGCCAGTACTGCTCCCATCCCCTGGTAGCTAAAATCTGTCTGAAAAATGAATGGCTTGCTGAAATCTGGTGACACAAGGATTGGTGCTGTCATGAGTGCCACCTTGAGCTGTTCAAATGCGTGCTGACACTCTCTCGTCCACTCAAACTGTACTTGTACCCTTGTCAATGCATGTAAGGGTCTGGCAATCTTTGCAAATTCCTTCACAAACCTCCGATAGTAGCTTAGAAGTCCAAGGAAGCTGCGCACCTCTGTTGGGGTCGTTGGTACCGGCATGTCGGCAATTGCCACCACCTTCTCAGGATCTGCTGCTACCCCCTTGGTTCCCACCACATGGCCCAAGTACAACACCTTGTCCGCCCCTAAGTTGTACTTGGACACCTTCAAAACCATCCCGGCTGCTTCCAGACGTAAAAACACCTGCTCCAAGTCACAGATGTGACTGTCCCAATCTTTAGAGAAGATGACGATGTTGTCAAGGTAAGGTACGGCACAAGTGATGCCATGGAGGACCCTGTTGATGACGTGTTGAAAAGCTACTGGTACAGTTTTCAGGCCAAAGGGTAGCCTGACAAACTCAAAGTGCCCCCTGTGCGTCACAAAAGCTGTCTTTGCTATGCTTCCTGGGTCCATCCTGATTGCATGATATGCTGCCTTTGCATCAAGCGTGCTGTACACCATGCATCCACCCACAGCATCAATGATATCATCGATCCTGAGAAGAAGGTACGCATCAGCCACTATCTCTTTATTCAATGCTCGATAGTCAATACAAACGCGGTAACCCCCATCCTTCTTTGGGACCATAACCACAGGAAAGGCCCAAGGACTAGAGCTAGGCCTGATCACTCCCTGGTCCAACCATGCGTGAATCTCTCCGTCTAACACCTCCTTTATCTTTGGAGACATCCTGAAAGGCCGAGTGGCGATTAGTGCTGAGTCACCCGTGTCAATAATAAACTCCACGCCACAATCCCCAATCTTCTCAGGCGTTGAGCTGAAGATGTGCAAAAAGCATAGGCACAAGGCCTGGAGGTCGGCCCTTTGCTCCTTTGTCAGTTCCGCAAAAACTGGGACCTACACGGAGGCATCATTCACCACCAGCTCAATCATGGAGACTGCCTGTTACTGCTTCTGGCCCTCAGCCCGTGCTTCATTGTACTCTTCCCTGTGTTCCTTGCCATCATCCTCATTATCCATCTCTCCCTCCACCAAGCCTGCACTCAGCAACTTGTCAATTTCCTTGACATAAGGCTCCCTGTCCTCATCAGAGTCCCCCTTGTAATCGACACTTCCTTCTCCTCCAAAGACCTCAACCACATGCTCAAAACCCCCTTCACCCTCCACTGCTTCTATCACTAGAGCCTCTCCCAATCCCACTGCTTCTCCCTCCACCTCCAGGGTCTCAATATCCACATCCATCTCCTCATCCGTGTCCACCCAAGAAGCCATTTGTGGCACTGAACTGGAGGATGATTTGAAGACTGCAGCCAGACTATTGTCCTTCTGTGGGCCCCTCTTCATCACCTCCTCAAAGGTTTCCCATGTGTCGGTAGCCACCAGATCACCCATACCCTGCAACCCCTTGCGAAGCCGGCCGATGAACCATTCAAGTGGCCACGAGTCCATGTAGTACTGGCTGTTCACCTCCCACTAGAGAGCTAGCTTGATGCTCTTCATTGGTGGTAGCCCCATCCTCCGTTCGGCCTCATACTCAGCAATTTGTTGCAAGAGCTGGTCCCCACCTTGCTTATGCTCCAGAAAGAATCCCCTCTTATCTTCTTCTACTCCAAGAAACACTCAATCAGACGTAAATCTTCTTGCCTTGACCTCTATTTCCCCCTCCCAACTGCGAATCTCCACTGCCACTGTCTCCACTGCTGCATGAAAAGCGCCCAACTGGGTCATTGGCAGGATTGTGCGGTTCCCAAGGAGACGCTTCCTTAATTCTGTTGCATACCAACGAACACCCTCCTCACTCCTCAGACTTTTGCTACGTAGTTCAGCTATGATGGTGTTGTAGATGCGTTTTGTAGTTTCTTCACCGCTCTCATCCTCACCCAGTATCTCATTTCTCTTCTCCCTCAAAGACTCTCCTCCTCCACTTCCTCCTTCCTATATGCTGTCATCTCCGACCTCATCATTACTTGAGCCAGTGCCTGCTGTGCTTGTGGAGTCCACTCCTCCCCTCATTCTTGTAGCATCTCCCATCCCTCCTTCAGCACCAGGCCCTTCATCCTCATCCTTGTGTACAGTGAAGGTATGGCATGCCTCATCCCGTGATCCCACATCCTCTTCCATCTCAACTCTGTCTTGCTCCAACTCGTCATCAATCCCCAGTTCCCCTTCCATCATGAAGCCAGCTTCCCCATCCGTACTCACAGACTCAGCCGCCTTGTCAGCTGCATATGACTCTGCTGCTTCACTTGAAGAAGATGGCGAGGGTGAGTCATCATTCCCCTCCACCAACTCGTCGGTGATGGCTGAAAACTCTGTCCAAGTCTCCCAAGAGACAAGGCCTCCCATTCCCTAAAGTGCTTTCAGGAGGAGTTGAGCAAGTACAACTCGATCAGCAATGGGTTGCTCGGTAAGGAAGCTTCTGATAGCAGCCCCCACGTTGAAGTTGCGATGCTTCCTGTGGATGAGTTGCACCTCACTTTGAGCCAACTTGGAGAGCATCTTATAGTCTTCTATCATGCCATCCTCCTCTCCTTGCAAATCTCTAACTCCATCCTCCCTAACATCCCATGCATGAACTCGGCGTGATGAGGGCATGCATGCCCCCCTCCTCTGCTCCTCCTGCTGCTCCTTGACATATATCACCTCCTCAACCACTACAATGAAGGATCCCAAGGAGAATCCTCTGGTGCAGGTGTCTTCCCCCATATCCATCACCCGTTGCCATGCATAATCTCTCAGTTCCTCGTTGCTCGCAGAATCCATTTCCTGCAGCTCCCAGTTCATCTCAACATACTTCCAGCGTGTAAACTCCAATGCATCCGCATCTAGCCCTTCACGAGGATACCTACGGTCATAGATTTATGTACGCCTCTCTATGACACGGGTGAGGTGATCTGCCTGGGTGCTCTTCACCACCCTTGCTGGTCGAGGCCAAGGGTGTAAACCACCCGTCGTCCTCCGTGCAAACGTTTTGCGTCGTGCAGACCTTGGATGAACAGAGTGACCCTCTATGGATGCTGCTTCCCTAACTACTGCTTCACTTTTACCAGAAGGTATAGCTGGCACATCACCCTCCTCAGGTATCTCCTGGTCTAGTGCTGCCAACCGCCTTCTATGGATGCGAATGGCCCTTGTCACATTGCTTTATGCCCTCTTGAAGTAGTAAGGCTGGAAGTAACCAGGACTGCGACGCGCATAGTTGTAAGGCCACTGCAGCTCTGGCTCAAGTTTTTCATCTACCGTTGGGTCCAAGTATGTGTAGACACATTCCTCTGCTGCATGCTCCCTCCCTTTCCTCGTTCACGTCTTCCTCTCTTGCTCCCACTCTTACCATTGCCAATTGCTGCGACAATCCATTATGCATCCTCCTACACCATGCACCATTCCTTCCTCCCACCTGGCCAATGGTGCTGCGACGGAGAATGTGACCATTTGCGGCTGCTCAAGTAGAGGTCGTACCTTGCGTGGCACAATGCCACACTCTAGTGGCACAGATGCCACTTCTGTTGGAGACAGTCGAAAGCGCAATTCATTTTTGTCCTCGTCAATGACTGCCTTTGCAAGGAAAAGCCAGTCATTACCCAAAAGTAAGTCATAGCTTATGGTTGCTGTTACTGCCACATCCACCTCCAGCGTCAGCTCACCAATCCGGATGGGAACGCCCCTGATCATGCCCCAAGGCTTGAACTCACCGCCATTGGACATCTGGAAGCGTACGTTGCTCGGCTCTACCACATCCAATAGGCCCAAGAGCCTTGCCACCATCTGCGACAGGATTGTAGTGCTGGCCCCTGAGTAAAAAATCCCTTTAAACTCGTGCGGGCCGATCCAAACAGATGTAAGACATACGGAGAAGATAGGTGTCTTCCCCCCTGCCAACATCGCCTCAGCCACCGCCCTCCTATCCTCCCCTGCTACTTTCTCCACAGCAATTGCCTCCTCAATGGCTGTAATTGCCGCTGCCACTTCTGCTCCCTCTTGATCATCCCCCTCAGCCGGACCCTCGGAAACCCGTTTCCTCCCATTACGCTTGTCTTCTCTCCTCAGTCCCTCCTCCCCAACTACTGCTATCGAAACTACTACTGGTGCTGCACGTACTGCTTCCTTTCCTCCTTTGCCTTCTCCAGCTCCATCACCCACAAGCAACCCCACAAGTTCCTCTCGTGCAGCAGGACAGTCATGGATGTAATTCCACATGCTCACCTTCACTGGTGTGGTCTTCATCTGCTCAACCACTGATTCCTTGGGCATCACCCCTGCACCTCCCTTGTATGGCCCGCGATCATTCCTCGCCTGATGGTCTCGAAGTGGATGAGACGCCCCCTGCTGCACTCGACCCGCCTGGATGGCCCTTGCCTCCTCCAAGGTGAAAGGAATGGCTGCCCTCCCAGGCTTGGTTGGCAGGCGATCCCTCTGCACTATTGGATAAGAAGGCTTGGCTCCTCCAGCCTTCATGATTGCTGCATATGATGATGCTGTTGCTGTTGGGACAGACGATGATGCTGCTGCAGATGCTCCTGTGCCACACGCATTTGGCCAAACCCCCTGCGCCTCGCGTGCTGCCGCTGTAGTGGCTGCTGTAGTGGTTGTTGGGCTTGCAAGACGTCCAATGATGCATGCTACTACTGAAGGCTCCTTCGCTCCCGCGTAGTGAGAAGCACGTCCATGCGGCACATTCGTACCAGTAGGTGTAAGCCATGCTGTAATGCGCACAGCTGGTGACATTTCTTGAGCTGCTGCATAGTTGGCTGGTGGCGGCTGGGATACTGCTGGACGGAAGCACGCTATATGGCCTTCCTTCCTGCAATTGTAGCACACTTGGGGCCTTTGGTATGGAGGGGGCCCACCGAGCACTGAAGGTCGTCCCGGGTTCACTAGAGCCGTTGGTCCCACTTGCTACACTTGTGAGAGTTGGGGTCGCATCTTCTCTACTTCTGCTGCCAGTCGCCGCATCTCCTCCCACGTCGGCTGTTGTTGCTGCTGTTGTTGCGTCAACTGGTCTTGCGTCTACTGCTTTTGTTGTGTGTGCTGCTGCTGCTGTGGATGAATAATCCCCACCCCTGCTTGTGCTGGTACGTATGTTGTAGCATGTACGTTCAGCTGCGACGATTTGTCTTGTTGATAGTTGCGTAATCCACCTGCGTGATACTCATGCCACTCCACAGCACTGACATTAGCCTCCAAGGTGCATGGCTGCGTTGGAATGATTGCAGATCTCGTGATAGGATCAAGCGCAGGAAGAAAATGATCCACCATTTTTGTTTCTAGGTAGGTTGGTAATGTTGCTACCAGCTGGTAGATCTGGTGTGCTAACTCTCGTGCCATCTGTCCTTGAGTTTGCTGGAGACAATCCAAATTTCTCAAATTTCGAGCAGTCACCTCTTCATTGGTTGGCTTGAACCTTGCCTCAAACCTCAGCCAAAGATCTCTCATGTCCACAAAGTTGCCTCTCAAAGCCCATTCCCTTGCAGCACCACCTAAGTAGCTCTTAACATATCCAAGCTTCAAATCATCCCCCACATTCTGGAAACCAAGTGCCAAAAGACTTTGGACTTTCTCTGTCCATACCACTGCTTTACTCTGGTCACCTGTGTAAAATTCAGGTTCTCCTAACAATGCCACAAATGGCATCGCCATTCTCAGAGGACCACTAGATCCCTCGTCTTCTTTCTCACCCTTCCCCTTCTTTTCTTCTTCGACGACACCCTTTCTCGACTCTCCTAAGGAGAGCTGTCTAAGTTTCTTGGACACCTCGTCAGCCAACTTTCCTTTTCCTAACTTCCTTATCACTTGGACCCTACTTCCCAAATCCCTAACCACTTCCTCACACGCTACTATACCTCCACTAGAACATACTCCCAATTCCGGTCGCCGATAGGGAGAGGGGTGGGTCCCCCGCCTTAGGCTACCACAATTAGTAGGTGCCTTTGCCACTGTGACATTTCACACAAGACCACTTCAACAATTGTGCACAATACTTTGTTGCATCACAACATCAAACTTGTATGGTGGAACACAGATTTAAATACACAACTCTCCAAAGTCACACCATTTGGTGACCTTGGGGTGACCTTACACAACAACTTTTGGGTGCCACGTCCCGAAAAACACCCCAATGCCAACGGTGGGTTCCAAACAAACAATACTTGTCCTATTCTCCCTTTTGTCGGACGGGGTCACAACAATCACAATGACAATCACATCATGTGCACAACAAGTCACTTTACGCCCGCACAATACTCTACTCCCTACTTTTGCCTCCACTCCCCAACCTCCTATCGCCACCACATCTTTTCTTTCAAGGATTGGAATTTGGGTAGTATATGTCTTTTGATTTTTTTTGGGCCCCTTCTCCTTTTTTGGGCTTTTTTAAAGGCCTCTTTCACTTTCTTCTCTTTTTTTCTTCTTCTTTTTTTTCTTTGAATGAGAGGACAAGAAAAGAAAACCATATCGTCCACTCCCACTCCTTTCTACATGTACCACCACCCCAAAACAAGAAAACAGGAATAAAAGGTGGCCACCCTTGCACACACTAATAAATCAATGATCCATCAAATAGAGAAAAACATCAAAGCAAGTATTTCCTTAGACTGTTTTCTTTCTCTCTTTTAATTATTATTATTATATTGCTGTTATTTTTTAGGCAACAAACAGGTTTTTTTTTCTTCTTTCCCATGCCAATCAAACCTGGCTCTGATACCAAAAAATTATCCACAAACAAAAATGACTAACCAAGAACCAAAAAGATTTTTTTTCACTCTGACATTACCAAAAATCTAGGTCAAATGCAGACACCCCATCCACTAGACACCAAAAGATAGCACAAGTGCAGCGGATTGACTGTGTGTGGCTCTTGGCACCCAGTCCCACCCGACACTCCCCAACAGAGGGCGTTAGAATGTCGGCAAAAATCTTCTCTCTATCCCTCCCTTTCCACAATGTATAAATTTCTCACGATAATTCCTTGGACTCTTCCCCCAGATTTAAAGCATCCGCACCCCTTTTTCTTTAACCACACACCTTTACAAAATTCCTCAACGTCCTCTTTTTTTGTTTTGTAAATGTTCCCTTTCACTTTCCTTCTTTTTTTTTTAGAAATGGAAGAAAACATCAAAGCTCACTCACCTCTTTGCCGGTTGATGCTGACCTTGCAGATTGTGTCAAGTCCCTTGATCCTCTTCTTCTCCACGCGTAGTCTTTTTTTTCCTTGTTCCTGTCCCAACCGACCCTGCACCCACCCCTTCAAATCCCACTCCAGTCACCCACGCTCACCTTGCAGAGCCGTGTAGCCTCACATGACGTCCCGGTGCTCTCTCGCCGTCCCACGCTTGCCTTGGTCTATTGCGCGTACTGTAGTCTGGGCCTCTGGTCTTGTGCAGAAATCCGTTGCATAAATCCCCCTCTCTCACTTTCTAACCTTCTAGAAAAATTCGACAGAATTTTTGCTTGGAAACTGACTTCCTCCTCCTCTTGGTAATAAAGAAGTGATGTCTCTCACACTTAGAAAAAATGAGAACGTCTGGGCACAACTGTTGGAAGAGTAGAGTTGAATAATTCCGAGACATAAAAATGGTACATGAAAGTTAGTACTTAAATTGGTCTAGAAACAAAGAAGTCTCAACCCAGCCTAGTTTTGTCCCAAAACGCGATTCGGGCGCGCAAGTAGCCTTTACAAAGGGTTCCAGCCACTTTCTGAACGTTCTTTTCTTGCCTTCCACGCTTCCTTGGGGCGCGTTTCGGTGGCATGTGCGCTGCCAAAAATGAAGCATCCTTCCACTTGCGCATGTTTGCCTCGCTAGAGAGAAAATGGCAAAAAGCTCCCCTTTCTTTTTGTCCACCGACGAGTTGGAGAATGTTCTACTGACTTCGGCGACACCATTTCCTTGCCATTTTGCTTGCTGTTGCGTACACGACACCCCCCCCCCTCTCTTTCCCCTCACTTTCCTTTTTTTTTTTTGTCATCCATCCCTCCTTTCCTTGCATGCCTCATCCTCTCTCTTTTTTTTTTCTTCATTTTTCTCTCTCGTTGAATCTTCTCGATTTCCCCCCATCTTCTTCTTGCTCTTGCGCGACACCTCCCGTCGTGCCGTGTACGAAAAGCTACCCGCTCGCTTGCTCGCTCCCTCCCTGTCAGTCGCGCCGTACGCGTCATTCTCTCTTTTTTGTTTTGTATTTTCCGGTTACAATGGGAACTAGTACATAACTAGCAACAGTAACTCATTTCTTCCAAAATGATCAAAGGGTCATTGCAGGCTTTTTTTTTTTCATTGGAATATGTCAAATAATCATGGGCGTTGCCCCCCACCCCCACTCCCCCAGGCCGAGAGTGTATTGGACGGGTGTCACGGGGAGTTTATCGTGATGATGATGAAATTGTACACTAGTGTATGATGAGTTTCAACTCGTGTGGTTCGTTCGACCTGGGAAAACCAAACCAAAAAGTACTTTGTATGGTTAACTATACCTCCTGAAAATCCTCAAAAACCCCCACCCCCCCCATTAAGAGAGTGTATGAGGATAGTGAATTGGGGGGTGCTGCTGTAGGGATACAGAAAAGCACACCTCTGTTCTGGACAAAAGCACTTGTGTGGTTTGTTTGGCCCAGGCCGAACGAACCACATGAGTTGAAAATCATCGAGGTATAGTTAATCGACCCAAATTCATACACACAACAATCAGTGTATCAAAAAGTGTATTCCTCTATGCATGGATTTCTCAAAAATTGTGAACATGAATCCATGTGCCTAGAGCCCACATACACTGTCCTTTTCAAACATGAAAAGAGTTCAGGTACTTTGACAAAACACAGAAGTTATTACTTATGGCCGGTGTTCATTTTTCTGTTCAATTCCCAGTTATGTTTTTTTTACACAATTCCAAGGGTGAGATGATTGGTTACACATGATTTCAGTGTGATGACCCCCCCCCCCACCCCCCCCTCCCCCCGCCCCCAAAAAGGTGAAGAGTGTTTTGGCGGTGAGGGTGAAGTGTATTACGTAGCTGATAGACGTAGCAGAGAAGACATTAGTGTATCTTGTACATAATCTGTCATCGGCATTTCACCGCCATTAGAATGCCAATATAAGGATGGGTGGAGATGATTAAAGCGGATTCAATTATCTGATACGTAAACAAGCTGGCGCCTACACTATGTCGTTGGATGCAAAGTGTCGAATCCTATAATGTTATAGTCCTCAACCGAACAAAATGGTATGGCCGACAAGACTTCTCTTGTATGAGTTTGTGCATGAAACGATACGTCTACAATCCAAATGTATGAGGATTGGTAAATGGTATCTGAGTGTCCCCACCTCCCTTAAGGATTAAAGTGTATAGGGTGGTTGAAGCAGGGAGTGTACTAGAAAGACGATACAAAATGTTAACTGTTGTATCTTGTCTTTCCACTTTTGTGGTTTGTTTGGATTGTACCTCCACCCAGTACATAAATGTATAATTCTTGTACCCCTTCAGCTACACTCCCAGATACACCTCCCTAATACACTCTAGTCTTGGAGGGGAGGGGGGTTGGTGTAGCTCTTGGAGTGAAGCCCCCTCCCCCCCCACCCCCCTCCCTCTCCCTAAAACATGGATAGTGTGTTGGCACAATGTATTGGGAAGTGAAGCTGATAGAAGCTATTGGGCTGTAAGAGATACACTAGTGTATTTCATAGATGATACGTCCTCACTTTTTCACCACCAAATGGACAATGGTGACCAAGTCCCCATCCCCCCCTCCACCCCCCCCCCCCCCCCCCCCC
>SZWC01014835.1:0-10484 GCA_023375785.1 Penium margaritaceum
ACATATACATGTACATATACATATACATATACATATACATATACATATACATATACATATACATATACATATACATATACATATACATATACATATACATATACATATACATATACATATACATAAATATATACATATAAATATACAGTTGCAGTGGGCACGTCTGGAAACGTTTTCCTAGTGAAACCAAGTAAGGGTGCGTTTGGCGTAGGCGTATGGCCGCGGGCGAAGTGGACTCAGATCCCAAGTTTCGAGTGTAGTTGCGCTCTGATTCAAGCGGGGTCTGATCGGACTTGATTGTCTTCTCTGAGGATCGAATGTTGTATTAAGGTGTAGTGCGGTAAAATCTTCGATCAAAACATCACGTGACATTACAGTCACCAGCCACTGGCAAACAGCAGACACTGCGGAGAGAATCTACATAAGAACAATTTAGGCACCATGTTCATGGCCCAGGATTTTTATACGATGTTAGTATCTACATTAAGAAGCGGCTAGCTAGAGTAATGCAATTTTCCTTACGTGATGAACCTCCCAAACGTACGTTTCTGCACATTCAATGACCTATCCTCTGGATTACGTGGAACAGGGCTGACAGGTTCTTCAAAAGAGACGAGCATGGCCCTAGCATCTCGCCAGCTCATGAAATTAGTCGATTTTCTCTCTTTCCGGAGTTCCAAATATTTGCCTTGCCCTTTCCGAGAACGCAGAAGTTTTGAGAACAATTCCATGTAGGACTAAGAAAGGATGAAAGGTCACGTTTTCTAGTAAGAACTCCTGTCATAGACCGCTAGAACTTTATTTTCCCGTTTCTTCTGGAAGTCCTTAAAAACATCATCGTGATGGTCCTTTCTGAAAACATGCTTTCCGATGATACGCGGTTTTCCCAACATCACAGGGCAAATCCATGTCGCTCGATGGATAAATCGCAAACATCACAGTGCCTGCTGAAGATGTCTAGGTGGTGAAAATCTATGCCGGCCGGAGAAATCTACCTGACGCCAGCGCAGAATGGAGGCCAGACGAAAATGCGACACTCGTCTGGTCTGTTGCGTCTGTTTCAAAGAAACAATCTCCATCAGCATCTAGATGCTTGCACATCCAGGAAATCAACACGGTGCCTTAGATTTTGCTCACGCATTCATCGCATACCTCCCCTCCGATTTTTGCAATTCACTGCTTGCGCGACTCGTGTTGCGACAAGCGATGCAAGAATCGGGAATATCATGCGAGAATCGTGTCTACAATGTTATGATTACGGGATGTACATAATTCAGATTTTCACCATCGAATTATTAAACTGAACGGAACCTGTAATATGGCTTCTCGCTGCCCGGTCGATGTAGTTCAATCAGGTTGGCATGGGTGAATGGTGGGCATGCTGCAACATTATCCGTTATTCCCAGCCAGGGTGGTTTTCACTGTGATATTCATTCTTCGGTAGGGTTCTTTCGTCATAACCACTCAGAACGTCTTTCGAACACCGCTCACCTGGTCAATGGAGTGAACAACATGTCGACGGCCGAAGACTTCGAGATTCGCCCTTCTGCTTGGAAACGAGTAAGTAGATGGCGAAAATGCAGTTCTTACTATAGGAAAAATAGTTCGGTGTAAATATCGCACCATACTGACCGTGTTAAAAAACACCACAATTTGCATGAATATCATCGTATAGTTTACCGCACTATGCCTAACATTGAATCTGGACGTTCGACGATGAAATGAGTCATTATCATATGTTGCGACGGTGGATCCATTCCGCGGACAGACGACCGAGGCCAAATGTACCGTAAGCATAACAAAACATGTTTTGGACAACCAATGTTGTGAACGGGTTGAGAACTGAATCGTAAGGTAGCATCAAGTGGCCGAAAACGTAATAGCAAAGAGATTGAATATTATTGAGGGATTTTCCCTTACCATACGGATAAGACAATGACAAGAATGCACCCTCGGATGCATGCCTTGAATACATGAAGCATTGTGTCCTAAAATCAACATAAACCGTTGCCTTGCTACGTCTGTGAATAAAAACAGGATGCAAAACTTGTTTTATCCTCTTCCTCTTTCATCTTCATGAATGAAGACCTTCGATCTTGTTGCTAGGGCCTGATAGACGACTAGCTTCATGGGTTGCGACAACCTGGATGTGTAGATCAAGAAGGGTCCCTAAAATAAGGGCCCAGAATGGGCGGCTCTTTGTGTTTCATGGCACATAGTACAGAAGGGAAATTTCATGGAGACTTGGGCCAGAGAAATAAATTTTCTTTATCTAGGGTAAGAGGTTCGTACTAGGGTGGATGCAAGGATAGTAAATTAGGAATGGTTTCCTCTTGGTTGCAGCAGGGGCACTTACCAGAGTTGGGTAGGGAATGATATTGCCTTTTTACTTGTATAGATCGGAGGAGAATGTGAAGGATAAAACCTCAAGCTTTGTGGGAGAGTATATGGTGGTGTAGGATGGGAAGGATTGATTTCTGGTTCAGAGAAACTGATGTGTAATCTGTTCACATCCTCAAAGGGGGAGTGGTTTTTTGCGATGGGAACAAGGAGGAACAAAGGCATTTAGTGGGAGGAGGAGTTGTGGTCTTTGGTGGGAAAAAGGTAGAAAGGGATTAATGGTGATCCGGCATGAGAGATATAATTGTTTTTTTGTTTGATTGCTGGGATTGCTCCATGAAAGGGGAGGTGGATACATAGTAGCAGGGTATGAGGGGTGAGGAGGTTGGTTTTGAGTTTGACGGAGAAGGCCTTGCACACAAAGTAGGTGGGGTGGGATTCAAAGGGGGAAACGATCTCAGATGGTTGTGTCAAAACGGTACCCTTTGGCACAAAGAAGCTTGTGAGGGTTCTAAGCTAGACGGTCGTTTGGGGGGAGGACAAAGTTGATCGCCACTCCCGAGGTATTGACTGGAAAATTGTATTGCGGAGACAAACATGAGAGGGGGAGGATCCAAGGGTAGCTAGCTCTGTGAATCGGGATTTGGTCTTGTAAAAGGAAGGCTTATATCAAGCAGATGCCAAAGGGGGTATTTGATGGCCGTTGGAGCCATCTGTTAAGTGCGAGACATTCCGCTAGCAAGTCATCATGGCACATGAGAAGGGGAATGTTTTCTAGCTTCGTTTGAAAGATAGCTTGGGCGTATTCTTTCCAAAAATCCGATAATTGAAGAGGAATAGATGTTACGAAGTGAGATAGGGTGAAAAAATTACCTTTGTACAGGAAATTTTGGCATGTGATAGAGACTACTTTCTATGGATGAAGAGGTGGGGGGAGAAGGGAGTACACCCACTTAGCGTACAGTGCATTAAGTTTACTAATGGGGTTAAAGTGGCCAAGTCCCTTGTCTCGCATCTCAGTTGTGGCAATTGCCAAGGGGATGATATTGAGGGAGGTAGTATCAGTACGTTTATGTGAGTGGTGAGAGGAGAGAAATGAAGTAAAGACGTGGGGGAGCATGCGCTTGATGTGTACTGGAGGGGGAACAACATCAGCATGATATAGATATTCTTCATCGAGGAATTGTTGGCTAGATTTTATTACATCATTCAATGATTTTCTATAGGGATGTCATGAGAGAATCTCAGGTATGTTGCAGATCATGTAAAGGGGAGAAACGGATTCTGAGGACTCGCTACTTTTTGTTAGAGCATAATAAAGGAAGGAACGGGCAGACTTCTATTGCCCCTAGGGGTGGGAAGGAAGCAAAGCGGGACTTTTGTTGTTCGACCTTGAGTCCTGTGATTGTCCCACAATGTTGAAGGATAGGCATGGTGATATCTGCTTCCCTTGCATCGTTAACAAAGATGGTGGAAATATCCGCATACTCTGCAAATGTTTTCAGTAAGCATTCCCTGAGATTTCATGTCTGATGGCATTTGTGATGAATTCCATGTCCTAAAAGAAGAGATATGGGGCAAATGGGCAGCCCTATCGTACCCTGGATCTGATAGGTAGTTTTTCTTCTAGGAGGTTGTTTACATGTATGTGTGTTTTAGGGAGATTGTGTGGAGCCTCGATCCAAGTCACAAAGTGTGGGGGAATTCCCATCTGATGTAGGGCGTGGAGGAGGAAAGATCGATTGAGGGAGTCATAAGCTTTGGCAAAATCCAAAAAAATAAAGCTTAAGTCAGGATTGGTGTTAATTGCCTAATGTTGGAAATTGAGAATTTCAGATATGGAGTTTTTATGGTCCGACCACGAATAAAACTAGTTTCATCCGGGTGGATGATGGAAGGCAGAATACTAGCAAATCATTTTGCTAAAAGCTTTGCAATTATTGTGTAGTCCATGTTCAGGAGGGAAATATGGCAGTAATTGGAGGTGTATTGGTGTTTTCCTTGCTTGTAAATGAGGGTGATGATAGAGGCTATGATATTCGCATCTACGCACATACGGGAGGTCTTGGTGGGGAAAATTGTGTTGTCGAGTGTCATGAGCCAAGGAAGGAGGACGGAGGAGTAATAAAGATATAAATCTGCAAGGATGCCATCTATAACAGGGCATTTGTTCTGTGAGAGGGATTTTAGCCAGAATTTTTAGCCAAGAGTTTCGAGACATGCCCACTGGTGCCGTGTTCCACAACGATTTTTGGTATTGGGCGACATCAAACTTCCTCTAGCTATCTAAAAAATGTTCCAAGCAATTTGATACAAAAAACTGTCTACGCACGACTAGTTTGAGCACATCCGCCGCAATCGGTCGGCCACGACAAGCTTGGCCAACCACATCACGGCCGGCCGGCAATGACAAGGTTGGCCGGCCGGTTGCTTGTTCGTGGCGACACAGGTGAAAATGTTCAGATTATAGGTCTTCGATCTTTGATGCTCTATTGTAAGGGAATGGTCAATGTCTCCATTAAAATAAATTTCACTAAAAATTTAGTGAAAACAGAAACTCAAAAAATGTATTGATAGAACCTGTATAGCCAAGGGTTACATCGATAAACTCTGGAGATCTGTCACTGAGAGGCTAGGCATGAGCATCTTCACAAGAATATACAAGCCTGAAATAACTTTGATACATTTGTTTTTCACCGAGCTAAATATCGGTTAGAAATGGTCGGCCCGTTCCTGCCACATCATTGGCGGTCAATACAATGCAAAAAAAAAAAGAGTTGGGGAACATGCCATAAGAAAGAGGCATGAAAAGAAGATAAATTGACATCGACTGTGAGACGCGAAAGCTTTGTGGCATGGATAGACGTTGCCGCTACAAAAGCGTTGCCAATAATTAGAATTATGTCTTTGATCAAGTTACACCTTGTCGAAAAAAGGCTCCAACAGCACTCATTTGTTTTGTGGGATGCAAAGTCTTGTTCTGGTATGAAATTTCAAGTATTCAGTGAGGTGGCCCATGTTTAAGCATAATTGAAAGGTAGTCATATTCACTTTAGCTTAAGTGAACTGCTCTGTGATGCTGTGTTGTGGAGCCGCCATGCTATGCTACTATGCTCTGCCGTTTGAAGCCATTTGCTATTGATACCCTTTTTTGGACAACGGGATGTGCCTGCGGGTCTCCTAAAGTTAAAACTTTGTAAAAAAAACTCCCTCCATGAAATGAAAATGAAAGTTAAACCCCGAGTTAAAGTCAGAGTTAAAATTGTTTTTTGTGAATCATATTCCCTTTCAATGCAGAGAGATTTTAATTCCATTGACTATTTTAATTTTTAAAAAATTAGGCTCATAGACACAGCATATCGTGTCATGGCAGGGCGCAAATCTGAATCCTTGGCTTTCATCCACTCTGTTTAATCATCTAGTATTCACACCTTTTGTGGCATTTCCCCTCCATCTTTTTGTCAACAAAGAGATCCATGAATGACTTTGCGCACTAGCAAGTTTGAATCTGGGCACATGAGTCTATGATCTGTTCCCTTTCATGTTTCCATGCACTAGAAGACCAACCAACCAATAAAAGCCACTAAATTCTAAAGTTTTGATTTTTAGTGCGATATTACCTTTCAATGAATTGCGTCACATAATCTCCATACCACCACACATTGTGTCAAAAGTTTCCAGTGAAGTGAGTGATTTTTTACTTTGTGATTCTACTCAAATGAAGGATAAAGGGCTCATTGACCGCCTAAACATGGAAAATATATCAAACATTGTGAAAATCCTTGACAGGCTTGCAACTAGAATCATTGTACTGTATAGTGATGTGAGCCATCACCGTCTCTTCAAACATCTTTCTATGACCACTTGGCCATGTCCATGCTTGTGCATATACCTCATGACAACCCAGCTTGCACTCGAGTACCATGGATCTCAGTGTTGGCCTGCCCACCAGCAGCAGCCCAACTACTTCCATGTCATACTACGTGCTTGCTGAATCCTTTTACAGCTTTCCGATAGTCCAGTATTTTCTCTATGGACTAGCATTTTGATCCAAATTGCATGTTTCACATTGTTTTTCCACTAATCGTTGCCCGACCCATGCATTATGCAATCATTGCATCAAGCTCGAGACATTTCATCCATGAGTTCGTACGATTTTGTACTTAGATGCCTGTGGACAAACCAGTGGACTTAGGCCAGTTTTAGGACAAATTAATAGTGACGCATGCATCACCCACCGTGCGCTACGACAGGTGTTTATGCGATGCGTTTTTTTCTTGTCATTCATCTTTTGGAGGATGCACCATACATCTACAGAATCCCAATAGTTCCAATATATCCATTTCTGGCATTCTAAAAATTCCCTATCCAGTGTTTTTCACTTCAAATCTGATACAACCATAGGTCAAAGAAAAGCAAAAACATGTTCAGAAAAAAATCACGCAAAGAACCATGTCCATGCTACATGAAATTAATTTTAGGAGTTCTGACATCATCAGGATCCTCCATCAAAACCCCTCCTTTGAGGTCTTTGTGATTGTTTGAGGGAGGGGTTTGCGTGGGGTTTGTGTGGGGGTCCGAGACACCCCATGCGTTGAAAGGAAATATAGTGAGAAACGCTACTACGGGGCCCAGCAGGTGCCTCTGTAAGAAATAAAACCATCAACCCCAAATGTAATACAGGGTCGGGTTTGAAAGTAGTTTCTTTGAAAACCAGCTGTGTCTTTTGTGCTGTAAAAATGGACAAAGTTTTTTGAGTGGGGAGTTTTGCTCAATCGCGATCAAGCGATGACCCCGTTTTTGTTCTTTTCCTTTTTGATGTGCAAAACCCCTAGTAAGATGTAGGGTTTTTACTTTTTGTGTGAGATCCACCTGTGCAAAACATAGAAAACCCTAAATTGTAGTTCTAGGTTTGCTAGTACACAAAAAGAAAAAAGGGTTATCGCTTGATTGTGATATTGCAAAGGAGAGAGAATCACAATCAAGTGACGGTCACATTACCCTCCTCGCCGTGCTCGATCAGTGACACATGTTTTTGATCCAGCATGGAAAGCAAGGTCTGACACCTTGTGATTTTGTTCAAGTTTTGAATATGGCAGACATACAATTCTGCTCATGGACATGGCAGTTTCAACCCCTGAAGCGTGTGGATATCCTTGTTATTTCTCCCTTTCTCTTTGCATACTAATTTTATTAAGGATAATGAGACTGTGCGTTTCTCTACAGCCCAACCCTTGTTTTTTATTACACATGCCTTCCATGATAGTGCGTTAGCTAAATGGACAATGTTACCACGTGGGGAATTGCTACGCTAGGGTACCTCATAGAATTTTTGTATGGTATCACAGTAATGATTTTTCTCTTTTGCATCTATGCAACAGAGACATAAATTTGTACTAGTAGTGAAATTCACATCATGAGCCTAGTTCCTCAACCCACCATAGCATGCAAGAGAAGCAGAGACGCCACTACAATGTTATTACCGGCAACATGATGGCACGATTGCCTTGAGTGGATGGTGCAACCAGTAATAGCAGCATGAGTCACTGCCACCTTTATAACAACAAGAACACCCGTGTGGAATGGCAGCATCATAGCCACAACATCTCTTATAATTGATTATTAGCAATAGAAGCAGTACTGAGCTGCAAGAACAAGCAAGGCTTGTAGAGTCAAGTGGTGGCATGAGTGCATGGTAACAACAACTTGCTTCATTAACATTTAGAGAAAACAACGGTAGGTAGTAGCCATTCTACGTTGTAAGGGTAGTAAAAGGTAGTAGCTATTAATGTAATTAATGTTAAACACCAACGTGAAGCAACATCAGTGGGAAATAGTAGCATCACAAAATCAGTTTCATTAGCGGTAGCATTGTAGCAGTAGCAATAGTAGTGGCAGTAGAATAACAGAATTAGTAGCAGTTTCATAACCGCGAGCTACGCAACTACGTGGCCAAGTAGTGTAGAAGTAGCAACTGCATAGTGAAGTAGTAGCTACGTAGATACTTCCATGTATTGGAGCTCTGCTTTTTAGTTATTTAGCTATGCTTTTGAGCAATAGCAATAGCAGCAATGGCCGTGCTAACCAGCAGCAACAGCCATTACAGCTGCCACGAGACGAGGTGACAAGGTTCCTTCCCCTCCTCACCTCATGTAGAACCCAAAAGAGTAAAACAAAGGAGAAATACAGCCATTAATGAGGGTTGAAATTACTCATGCTTGCAACATCTTGCTGGAATTAGCAAAGAGGCTACTGGCTTCAGATTTGGATTCGTAAAAAACTAGGCAATGAAATCGAACACAAACAATGTTTTATTCTTATGACTTGGGTGTTTGCAACTGTATTGAGGAATTCTCATGGTGTTGGTCTGAGACAAAGGCAAGGGGAAAATTGACTGCTCATCTTACTCCTCCTCGGGAATCATTGTTGAAAATTTCCCCTTCGAATGCCCAAGTGTGGCGCCGGGAGGCGCCGACGAGCCGTCAGAGAGGGAAATCCTCGCATTTTGATCTAGCAACTCGATGATTGCTATAATGGAGGATTTTCCCTCAAAGTTGATTAGTTGCTGAATCTGTTGGAAGTTGTTTCACTAGAATTGAACAAGTATCAAGTGAGATATGAGCCTCCAAAGGTGCGGTGTGTGCGGCGGCTCTGGGAGCCGGCCGCGACTCCACTTCCGGTGAATAATGGACCGGACCGAGTAACGAATGTCCATCTGGAGATTTTGCTCCAGAGAGACTGCCGAGGCGTCCAGTGGATAATCCACCGGATCCTATAGTGCAGGTTGTTACCGAGGGACTTTGCCAAAATCCTGGCTCGCATCCGAAACTCAGTAGTACGTTTCGTTAGTCACGGAATGAGTCAAAATTCTGACTGCATGTTTGTGGACAGCTTTCAAACCTCGTCACAACCCATCACCAAACTCAACCCAAAAGTGGGGCAGGTGCGTCAAAACAGTCCAGGGGACCCCTACATCACGTGCAATGGGATCTGCGCCTTGGAAAACGCGCTTCACACGTGAAGGAATGTGCCACGGCGTGTGTGCACCATGGAGATGTTAGGCGTTTCTGTGGTGGGCAAGACCTGCACTTTGGCAAGTGAAAGGTGGGCTAATTTTGGACAAATGGTACACCAATTGGTGCATTGGAGAGATCAAGACTAGCCCTATAAATCTTGTGATCATGTCCATGTACAAAAACTAATGAAATATGCCATTGTTCCCTTTGCAAGCTGAATTTGTCTTAATTCCTGCTCACATAGCGTGAGGCGACCGGAAAGCTCACGCTTAGTTTCAGATTTGCCCAAAACAAAAGACGTGAACTACTAGAGAAGATTGCACCAACATTGAAACCGCACCATGTAAATTTCCCCAAAATCATTATCCCAGTGTCATAGGCAATTGCAATTAATGACCTTCATCGAGTGGAGGATGATATGTGTTGTAAACAACAACGTCACACCAATGCATTGTAACAGATTGTGAACTTACTACGCGGAGCGGGATTGACAAAAGATGTCAAGAGGAACCCCCAAAGCTGCCCGATCAGTCCAGAAATTCTCTCCCTATCCATCATTGAGGCCTCAGCACCCCCCTTCACAGCTTTACACTGGGATGAGGAGTAGATGGATGATGGCTTGCCTTACGAAGAGACTCAAGAGCTATAAGTACGGATCCATTGCCTAATTCTGAGATCAGATCCTGCCACCCCGGTACCACCTTGTCATCAGGACAAAGCACATTGGTCAATAGTTGTTTACCTATAAAGGTTTCCCTATAAGTGGAGGTCTCCCTATATTGTTTCCATCTGCACCGCAGGCATAGGTCACCCACCCTAAATAGCGGCAACCAAAGGACTGTGAGACTCCTCCACCCCGAAATGATAGCGATGTGAGCGTCCAATTTGAGGAGGACTTGTTTTAGGCATAGGCTGACTCAAAGAGCGTCTGACCCTAGCACCTGTTAGCTACTGAGCTAACCACCTCTGGTAGAGAAGCCACCAACCGAAAAGCTCACAAAGGTTTTTAGGCCTTCTTCCTTTGTTGACATGTGTCATGCACCCCAAACTTAATCAGGCATACACTTCACCTTCAAGAGTACTAACGCCTTAGCATTACATCTCAAGAAGAGCTCAAGTCGTCAATAC
>SZWC01014835.1:38790-55100 GCA_023375785.1 Penium margaritaceum
AAAACAGTGTCTCCGAGTGCTGGAACCGCACTCTTGCTGATGATATTCACACTCTCCTTGCTGCCTTGCGCCTACCCCCTCTCTTCTCCTTCAATGCCATGTCTTACATGACATGGGTCAAGAACCGTGTCCCTCACAGTCCACTTCCCCATCATGTCACTCCTTTTGAGCGTTGGTTTGGTCATCGCCCTAACCTTTGTCTTGCTTGTCTCCGGGGCTTTGTCGCCGCTGTCTGGATGCTGGATGATTTTTGTGATGGCAAACTCAGTCCTCGAGCTTGCCTTTGCACCTTTCTAGACATCTCTGCCTTGTCCAATGACTGGAGCTTCCGGGACACAGATCGTTTTCACATTATTAAGTCCCATGATGATCTCTCCCGCATCGTCCCATCCTCTTTTGCGGCCTCACTTTTTTGGCTTGGCGGGGGTGGGTCTTTGTCCACCTCCAGTCTCCGGGATCATCCTTCATCTGCGCCTGTCTCAGATTCACTTTCCTCTCCACATTTCTCTCCATAGTCCTCTCCACATTCACCACCCATCAGTTCCCTTGACGGTGAATCACACAAATTTTCTACCTCTGCGTCCACCTCTCCTCCAGACTCAACACCAGTCTCCACGTGTCCAGCAGTCTCTAAGCCAACGCCAGCACCCATCAGTGACCTATTGCAATTGAGGCCACATTCTCCCTCCGGCTCGGATTCTGCTCTTGAGCTGCTCACTATTGTAATGGATGACCCCTCATAGCCATGTCCTGATTGTCAGGCCACATCGGGTACTCTTGAGCCATACAAGCATGGAGGTAGGCTCTGTTCTCTCCCTCAATGGTCAGTCAATCACCCCTCTCAGTTCTCCTAGCATAGAACACACTTTAATGTGTCATCTTCTGCAGCTAGGTCATCTACCAGACCCACCAGTCTCGATGCACTTAGTCTTGCTGTCAGTGTCATCCATCCCATCTCAGCTATAGGATATTCCCTCATTGCACATGAGTTCCGCAGTGCTCTTGAGGTGTCAGTTGCAGGCTATGCATGTGCATGCTTCACCACGAGTGGACTTCCCATACATCCACCAGAGCCCACCACGGTGTGGTAGGCTCGTGAGGCGGATGTTGCCAAATTCTGGGAGAAGGTAATGCAAGGTGAACTGAGTGTCCTGAAGGAGCATGATGCCTTTGAGCTTGATGATCTTCAAGCTAGTCGTCAGGCTGTCTTAGCCCGTTGGGTTCTTCACCAAAAGCTGAAACCCAGCGGCATGGTCAATCAGCATAAGGCCCAGCACACTGCCAAGGGGTTCTTTTAGAACCTTTGAGTGGAATTCAACCATATGTTTGTGCCAGTAAGGTGCTACTCCTGAGCCTTTTGGTACAGCACAACTAAGAGCTGGAGCGGATGGACATCGACAATGCATTCTTGTATAGACGTCTCCATAAGGAGATCTACATGGTACAGCCGACAGGAATCACTAATGGCACCAACAAAGTTTGAAGGTTGTGTAAGGCCCTCTATGGCCTCAAGTCATCACCAGAGACTGCTGGAACATAGAGATCTCCTCCATCCTTGAGAGGGGTCACCACGTCATGGCACGGTCAAACCGGCACTCTTCTTAAGCCCTCCATCCAGGCCTCTAGTGGCCATTCTCGTCTATGTCGATGATTTCCTCATTGTCTCATTCAGCACTATGGCTGTTCAAGCAGTCAATTCCCTATTACAGTCCACATACAAGATGAAGGACTTTGATCCAGAGTAAGTGCTCCTTGTCTTGGTTGTGTCGTTTGTTCTAAGGCAAACACATCCAGATCCATGGCGTGCATCGCTTGTGGGACTCTTCCACTCTCTCCCATCTCCCCACTCTTTTGTCAAACACAACCCTAGCTAGGAACCACATAGGCCACCGGCCTCACCCTTGCAGCCTCGCGGCCTCTTGGCCCCCGATCTAGAAACCAACTCGATTAGCAGATGGTGCTTGGCTTGTAGGTTGCCAGAAGGCACCTGACTGGTCTTCCGCAACCCAGCTGGCCAACGACGAACACAAAGCTAGCCGTTGGCCTATGTTCATCTTAATGAAGGGGAAATGCCACCACAGATTGGTAGGGCACCTCCGCCATGTCCTCCTTCTCCTCTGTAGTTTACGGCGCCATCGCCGCACTCAGCTCACAGCTTGTGGAGACCAGACTGCCCACTGGTTTGCAGTCATCCATGCCCTGCCGCTTCAAGACCTCGGCCACGTACATGGCCTGCCCCAACTCAAGCGTGCGCGTCCTCCAATTTTGTGTGATACTCACCTCGAGGCGGTACTCCAGCTCCCCCATGTCCGTCATCTTAAATCTTCTACTCAACTTTTCCTGGAGCTGCTGCAAAGCCGCCAGATCTGATGAACACATGATCATATCGTCCACGTAGAGTGTGAAAATCTGATGGAGTTCCTTGCTACACCACACCTACATGCTGTGGTCTGACTCACAGTGTTTAAAGCTGAGCTCCACCATGCAGCCGTCCACCTGCTGGTTCCAGTACCTGGGTACCTGTTTTAGCCCATACAAGGCCTTCCGCAGCTTGCACACCTTGCCCTCCGGCGCATCCACCCCCTCCGGCACCTCAAGGTAGATCTCCTTGTCGATGATGCCATTCAGGAATGCCATCTTGACATCCATTTGGTGGATCTCCATATCCTTTGCGGCTGCCACCGCGAGGATCGTCCGGATGGTTGTGAACTTGGCGACAGGCGCGAATGTCTCATCGTAGTGTTTTCCTTTCCGCTGCACGTACCCCTTCGCCACTAGCTGTGCCTTATACTTCTCCACCTTGCTGTCCTTGGTGAGCTTCACCTTGAACACCCACTTAGATCTGATCACCTTCGCCCCCTCTAACCGATCCACCAGCTCCCAAGTGTCGTTGTCGGATTTTACTGCTTCGCCCCACTGCCTCACATCAGGCCATGCAAGTTCCTCTTGCACAGTTGTTGGCTCAGTTGCGGCTGCCATCATGCACCGTGCCATGCCGACCTAGCGGCCCGTGCTTGCGTCATACTGCTTTGCCGCATTCCCCTGCCTTCGGCTGCGTCGCGGAAACCTTGGTGACGCTGGCTGCTGGTCCTGCTTCTTCCTTGCTGCAACGTTGTCCTCAGTCGCGGGTTCCCTCGTGTCGGCTGCTGCGTCCTGCGCTCCAGCGGTACCTGCACCTGCTGCATTTCCCTGCTCTTCTCCAGCATCGTCGTTCTCCAAAGACCTGTCATCGACCTCTACAGCCGCCGGCTCCTCCTCACGCTCAAGGATTTGGAACCACTCTCCCTGCTTTGGTGAGTGCGCTGTGTCGATGTTGTTGCTGCTGCTGCAGTAGCTCTGCTACTCATCAAATGTGACGTGGTGGCTGGTGATGACGTCCTGCTTCCGTGGATCAAAGAGGTGGTACACATTGAGCGCACTCTCATACCCGACGAACGCGTATGCCTTTGCACGCGGGTCCAGTTTGGAGTCTTTTTTTTGTGCGGCCTGCACCAACACGTGCGTCTTGTACCCAAACGCCTTCAGGTGTACCACGCTTGGTTTGCGCTTGCTCCACGCCTCATGCTGCATCTTCCAGCCACCCTTCCCCTTCAACATTGCCGTTGGGGTGAGGTTGGTGATGTAGCACGCCGTGCTCACGGCCTCGGCCCACAGACTCTGTGGCAGTTTAGTGTCCACAAGCATTGTCCACGCCATTGTGAGCAACGTCTGGTTCATATAATCTACCACGCCATTAGATTTAGGCGTGTACAGAGTGGTCGGCTGCCACTCAATGCCCTGCTCCTCCAGCCACCTTCCACAGCCCACGTACTCACCGCCATTGTCACTGCGTAGCACTCTGACCTTGCGGCCAGTCTGCCTCTCCACCGCTGCGACATACTTCTTAAGCTGGTCCAGCACATTGCTCTTTCGCTTCATGAAGTAGACATAGAGTTTTTTGCTGCAATCATTGATGAAGATGACGAATTATTGCGTGCCCCCAATGGACAACATCTTGATCGGTCCACACACATCACTGTGCACAACCTCAAGCAGGTTCTCGGCTTGCCGTTGTTGCTCTTCGAGTGGCTTGCGCTTCACCTTGCCCACGATGCAAGACTTGCACTTTTTCTCTACGGAATCTGCTACTACATTTGCTGCACCGGCGATATTGAGGCTGCGAACCATGTCGCGCTTTGCCATCTCCTTCACGACTGTGGGCGACGAGTGCCCTAGCCACCGATGCCACAGCTGCAGGTCTGCTCCCCCACTTTTTCTGAGGTTGATGATGCATGCTGGATGGTCTGTTGCGTCTGCTGTTGAGGAGATGACCTTTTTCTCAACAATGTAGAGGCCTCCCTCGCACTTCGCTTCGAGCACGACTTTGCTGCCACCGTCCATTCGCACGACTGCACCTTTACTACAGAAGAGCACTTCATACCCCTTGTCTGTCAAGTAGCTCACACTCATAAAAGCAGCCAGGCCGGGGACATGTTACACGTTTTGAATTACACACTACACCTTTTAACCACCAACCACCACCTCCACTTCCACATCACCTTGGCCGGCCACTGGTTCGACGTTATCATTGGCGTCCACCATGGACTTTGCAGACTTAGTGTAGTTGATTAATCCCATCTTCTCAACTTGGGTATGCTCCTCCGCACCTGAGTCAAGGCACCACTGGTTGGCACCCTTCAGGTCGTGGTTCTTTGTGTCGTTGAGGAGCGGCTTCTTGCCTTTGGCGGCTTTTCCGCCGGCCTGCGTCTCCTCGGGATACTCCTTGGCCCAATGGTCCTCCTTGGCGCATTTCTTGCCCCTGCTCTTACCGCCGCCTCGCTTGCCATTGCTACTGCCACCCTACGTTTTGGTGACCACGACAATTGAGGATGAAGAGGTCTCACCACCACTGCGACGGTCCACTTCATTGCGGATGTACTTGGAGACTGCGTCGCAGGTCAGTTTATCCTCTTCCCAACCTCCCAATACGGTGACGAGAGGGCTCCAACAGTCGCGTAGAGCCATGAGGATCACCATGGCCTGCATCTTTGTGTCAATCTTCCACCCCACATCATTGCATTACGAGACAAGAGACTCAATCTGCTGCATGGCGGAAATGATGTCCTCACCCTCCTCAATCACCACCGTCAAGATTCGCTTCATTGCAAAGATCTTGTTTACAAGGGGTGTTATTTGGTGGATGGAGCAGAGCTTCTTCCATCCGTCTGCCACCAAAGCGTAGCCATGGATATAACCCCATTGAGATTCATGTGGAGCCGACAGTAGGAGCATCAGCGCATCCGTGTTCTTCTGCACAAAGGCCGTCTTCTCCTCGTCTGTTGCGCTCGCACCTTGAACCTCCGTGCCCTTCACAAGCTCTAGCAGTCCCTTGTGCGCGAGTTGGATCTCAAAATGCCACCACCACAACCTAGATCCAGGGCTTCCCATATACTTATGGATGGGCGCGGACTCCGGCTTCTGTGCCATGTTGAGCTTCTGTGATGAACAGTCTCAAAGTACGAAGGCGACCTCGCTCGGAGCGACACTCCCGTGTATTGCAGAAGTCGTGAACGTCTTCGTAAGAAGGTCAAGGCTGTGGGCCCATAACTCTTTGTCAGAAATGGTTTCCTGGCATGCTCTGATCCACCACAAGTGTCCACGGCTGCTTAGTAGAAAGAGACTTCCAAGGAGAGGTGTGTGCTTTGGGCCGCCACAACACAAAGGGAGCAGAATTCTGGCACAATACAGGTTGCCAAAACTGAGAAGGGATGAATACCGTTAATGGTTTTTGGTGATATAATATCAGATTCTTATAGCCTGTGATCTGAGCTTTCCAACGCATCCAAGAACGCCCAAAATGGAGCAGTAGAGCCCCTGCTACGGCCATTGAAGTAACCCTTGGTGGAGCCGTCCACCTTGCCTTGCATGCTAGGCAACGGGAGGCGCTTCGACGATGACCCGTCGGAGTGCCTCTCCTCGCCCAGAACTCAAGGAGAGGTTCACCCTGGTCGAGGTCCCTCTCGGTACTTCATTCATGCCCCTGGTGCATTTGGAGCTCGTTGGAGATGAACTTGGATCACTGCGGTGGAATCATCCCGTCACCCATGACGGAGACCCAGATTCCAACCGACGACGACCCGAACTTCGGATGGGGCTACCTTTCTGAATTCTCAACCCAATCGAGCAACTGAAAGCTCAAAACCGCATGGAAAAATCCAAATATTCCAAATCTGCAATCAGATCAGACATCCAACCACTCTCTAATGGTCGAACCAGGAAGAAGGCAAACGGCATCCATGGTTGTGGCAGTTTTTTACACCTGCCGTTTCGAGGAGCCCTTCCCCACTATGGGGACGACGGATGGCAGTTTCATGTTGTAGGTTTTTGCACACCTTTCATTGTGCTCTGTTGTGTCCTCCAAATTTGTGTACATCGGCATGCAGATGACTGACGTTGAGGCGAGACGGTGCTGAAGCATCGTCCGGTGAAGCTGACGTACGCTGAGGTTTGCACGTGGTTTGCTGGAGCCTCTTCCCTCAGACGCCTGACATGCTCAGCTCCATTGGCGGGCATCCTCAGTATTCACGCTGATGGTAGTCACTGCCTATGCAGACACTACTTGCGCGTGTCTTGTTCCAGAACTGACCGCACGGTTGTACTTGCAGCGTCATGTTCTGCTTAGGGTCCGAGTTTCAGGTTATTCGGACACCGTTTTCGCTGGGGTCATTCTAGCTTAGATGTTGCCCGGGATGAGGTAGTCATAACTCCTTGCTGATATTTTTCTGGATGATTCTGACTGCATGACTGCATTTGCAGCGTGGGTATTCAGGCATGGTCCAATTTTCACAAAAAACGGCCGACGCTCGGGTTTGGGGCAGCGGCTGCCTGGCAAGTCTCATCGAGAAAACTTAGCCTGCAAGGAAAACAAAGAATTTCCTGATTGGTTGGTAACCTGAGTAACAAGCTCTACAGAGCTGAGCTAGGCCTAGTTGTGTAAGGGGTCTCTCAGTTGCTTTTATTCTCAGTTGCTAATCCGTTCATTCTCAGTTCTATAACCTTTCAGGCGCTAATTCCTCAGCAATCAGTTTTCCTCTCACAAGTCTCCAAGTCGGTAGAGGGCGCAGTAGTGCAAAGCAACGAGCATGGGGCCATGCCTACTCCAACCATGTTGCACCCCCAACAAACCGCTCCAGGATAGTTTCCAGCTTGGTATCAGAGCCTGAGCACAGCAAAAGTAACAAATCTGAGAAGTAGCGAGGAGTACACATCCTAGTCAACGCCGAAGGTCCTAGTCAACGCCGACGGTCCCAGAAACTCGCCCGTGCAAGGGAATCTCTGCCGAATTTTTCCTGGCGGAGTTAACCCGTTGGGTGGCATCATCAAAACGCTCCCAATGTGGGGGAAATTCTACCAAAATGTTTTTCACCAGCACTGACTCTGCGACGATAGTAGCGTTGGCAGACTCGCGGCCAGCAAATCGATGGGCCACACCATGACGACACCGATGCACACTGTGATGGCACCATTGACAAGGTAAGTTCCTTGTCCCCTCTTCCCTTTCTCTCCCTTCCTCCTGCTGCAGCTGCAGCAGCAGTTATAGCAGCACCAAAAATGCACGTATAGTAGCCGCAACAACAGCTATGACTGAAGTCGTGGTAGCAACAGTAGCGCAACTGCAGCTTCCGCAACAGCTGCAGCAGAGCCGCAACCACGACAACAGCAGTAGCGCAGCTATGGCTATCGTAGGAGCAGCCACAGCAGCAATCATAGTGCACCTGCATTCGCAGTAGTAGCAAACTTGTAGCAGCTAAGTCAATAGTTGCAACAACACTGGCATAGTAGCAACACCAATGCAACAGCCGCAAAAGCAGCTGCGACAACAGTAGTCGCGGCATCAGCCGTAGCAGCACAAGCAGCTACGACTGCCGTAGCAACACATGAAGCGGCGGTGTAGCAGTAGCCGCAAAAGAAACATCATTGCAGCAGCCACCGTGACAGAAGCGACAGCGCAACAGCAGCCACAATAGCAGTAGTAGAGCAACGACTGAGGTGTCAACGACTCACTACTGATGTTAGCACTTGACGAGTCGCTGCTGACGTCAGTCGTCATCAACTGACGTCACTACGGACATCCCTACTGATGTCACTGCTGATGTCAGCAACCAACCAGGAAAAACTCTAAACTCAAACCAGGGCCATGGCTGAAAGCCCCAATGGGGATGGGCCTTCCTCTGTTGGAGGACCCATTGGTTCCCCTTTCCTACAGTAGTCGTAGTAGCAACAACAGCAGCAGCCGCTTCCACAACAGTAGCTATTCCTACCACCGTTGTAGCAGCATCAGCAACAGTAGCAACACCAGCAACACCAGCAGCCTTAATAGTAGCTACAATAGGAACAACAGCTACAGTTGTAGTAACAGCAGCCCATGCTACCGCCACAACAATAGTAGCAACAGCAGCACCAACAGTGGTAGCAGCAGCAGGAGTAACAACACCAACATCAACAACAGATGCAGCACCAGTAGTAGTAGCAGTAACAACAACAGTAGCAACACCAACAACCTACAAGCTTTGTTGCCGGCCCCACACACTTGCCATACCCGCCGTCATTTGCCAACAGCTTGCCGTACTAACGTAACAACTTGCAGCAATGCAACAGCCGAAACCACAGAGCCACGTGAGCACCGCGTTGCCCTTCCTTCTTCTTGGGTACGACAGTCCTACTATTTCTGTTGCCAGGCATTACATGGTACAACAGTAGACCCAGCACCAGCGGTAGACTGCGACTTCAGTCCTTGGCCCCACTCTGGTGCCGGCCGTAGGCCAAAGAAATTTGAGACCCCGCCCCCGCCACTCCAAACCAGAGAGCAATTCCGGAGCTGGGAGCTCAGCTTCCGCAACTGGGTACAAGATGATGGCCTGTGGTCGTACTACACTCTCCTGTACGATCCCTCCCAAGCCGACCAGCTGCATGATGATGGTCATGTAATACGCGCTCTCGTCCCAATCGTCCCTCCTACTGCACGCCTTGCCATCGAACCCTTCCTCGGCCACTTCACCACTGGCCGGACTTCAAACCCCGCAGCCATGTGGCACACCCTGACGAGCCCCCATCGCCTCTTAAGCAAGACCGAGACCAGTCGTCTCCTCAGGGAGTTCAACTCCCTACACATTGGGGAGAGTGAGTCGGTCACTTCGGACATCCTCCGCCACCTGGACAATGCTGCTCCACCTCCTCTATCCGCACTCTTCACCATCAAGCGTGGTACCACCGACGTGTTCATCGACGTCTCCATGCACTACATCCAGGGCGTCCTCACCACGATGGTGGCCCAGGGCACCCTTCTGCCCTGGGCATATAAACTGTTTCTCAGGATTGAGGAGGCTTATCTGGAGTCACGTGTCTTGTGCACAGAGGCCCTTTCCTCCCTTGCAGTCGCCTCCGTGGCTGTCGCCGCCCTGTAGCAGCTGCGTTCGTGGAGAAATGGACAAGGGCCAGCAGTAGCGACGAAAGGGTCTAGTGGTAGCGGCCCGCTCTGCCACAACTGTAGCCATCCAGGCCACGGATGGTATATGTGCCTGATCCCAACGGATGAGGTGTGTGTCATCCCCACCATGCGCCGCCAGTGTGAGTGACGTCTCTCCACTACACCCGTAACTGTCGCCGTCCCTGATGCCTCCACCCCGTCCAGCAGCTTCACTCCTCCGACAGTCGCACCAGTCCTCTCGTCCCCGGCCCTGCAGCAGTACAATCCCTAGCCGTCGGTGCCCCTCCTGTTGTTGCTGGTACAACCCTCCTCCCTTCTAGGCTTTGGCGCCGTCACACCGCAGTCGGTCTATGCCCCTGGGCCCTCCATGCGTGAGCGCCAGTTGGAGTAATTCATCGCACTCCAACTTGGCCTGCCTCGCCCTCCCTCCCAAGAAAATGTGAGTTGTGTCACTGCCTGTTCCCTTGCCCTGCCTTGCATGACAGATACTGAGTTGCGACCGTGTCGTACTTCCTGGTCCGTCCCGTCCTCTCCCGTCCCCTCCCCTCCCACTCCTCTCTGTGATCACACCGCATGGTTGAATGACTGGCCGTCTCGGTTCACCTCCTTGTCCACCGCGTCTGCGTCGCTCGTTCACTACCTTGTGCTGGTTAGCGACCTGGCAACACCAGTCCAGGAACCTATCAAGACCTGGATCATTGACTCCATGGCCACGCATCACATGACGTCCTCACGTGAGGCCTTCAGTATGCTTGGTTCCGTTGCCGATGTGTCCGGTGTTTGGACGGACTCTGGCTAGGTGTTACCTATCTGTGGCGTTAGTGTTGTTTGTTTATGTGATTATACTAGGGACGTCTTTGTGACCGATGTCCTCTTCGTCCCTAGTCTTCAGCTCAGCCTCATGTTTGTCATTACCCTCGACCACATGACCATGGACGTTTTGCACTTGCGTGGTGATGGTACTGTGTTGTTGCGTCCGTCAGGTCATGTTGTCCTGCACGCCACTGCTCATGGTAACCTATGGCACGTCCCTCGGCTATCCTCCCCGTCGGCCAACACAGGCCACATGTTTTTCACCAGCGCACTCTCTTCGTAGCACACCCGCCTTCTACACCGCCGCCTCTGCCACGTCCACTCGGTTGCCATCGACAGCATGCTCAGCATCCAGACATCCAAGGGCCTTGACCTCGCCTCCTTTTCTTTGCCGTGCCCCACTGAGTGCATTCACTATCCTCAAGATGCACCACTCAACTTACCCCCTATCCTCCTCTCGTGTATTTGTCCCTCTGGATTTGATCCACTCTGACGTCATGGACCCCTTCCCACAGATTATGTCGGGGAGCACAAACACTATGTCCTCACCCTCACCGACGACTACTCCTGCTACCGCTCGGTCTTCATCCTTTTGCAGAAGAGTGATGTCGCTCCCACCGTTCGGGACAGGCTCATTAGTTCTAAACGCGAGTGTGACCGTCTTCTTTGCCGTTTCTTCTCTGATCACAGGCGAGACCATAACCTTCCTCGCCTCTCGCGGGATCCATCATGAGACGTTAGCACCTTATACCCCTGTCCAAAACGGTGTCTTTGAGCGGTGGAACCACAGCATGGCCGACGTCGTGCGTAGTATGTGGATCGAATCTGGTCTCTCCGATGGGTTCTACTTCGAGGCCATGGTCAACATGACATGGTTCTTGAAATGGATTCCCCATGGACCCCTTCCCTACCAATCCACGCTGTACCAGCACTGGTGTGGTCAGCGGGCTGACCTCCACCCTGCTCGATTTTAGGGCTGTGTGGCCATTGTGTGGCTGTCCACCCTGCAACAGGGCGGCAAGCTCACCCCTCACGGGTGTCCCTACACCTTCCTTGGCATCTCGTGTCAATCCAAAGCCTGGCGCTTCTAGGATCCTTCCAGGCACTACGTCATCGAGTCCCGGGATACCCTCTTCTTTGAGGAGTTGTTCCCCCGTGACCTCATTTACTCTGGCTCGTTGATGTCCCTCCCATCACGTGAGAGAGTGGTGAGTCCGTCCTCTATTTTGTCACTTCCAGGTGACACATTGCCTTCACCTGTTGGCCCCTCCGGGCCGGCCGCCTTGCCTGCACTCGTTGGCCCCTTCGGGCCGGTAGCCCAGCCTGCACCCGTTGGCTCCTCCGGACCGGCAGCCCAGCCTGCACCTGTTGGCCCCTCCAGGCCGGTAGCCCCACCTGCACCCGCTTGCCCCTCCGGGCAGGCAGCCCACCCCGTACCTGTTGGCCCTTCCGGACCGCCAGCCTCTCCTGCACCCACAAGCTCCTCTGGGCTGGTAGCCCAGCCTGCACCCACTGGCTCCTCTGGGCTGGTAGCCCAGCCTGCACCCGTTGGCCCCTCCAGGCCGGCAGCCCCGCCTTCACTCGTTTGACCCTCCGGGCCGGCAGCCCAGCCTGCGCCTGTTGGCGCCTCCGGGCCGGCAGCCCAGCCTACAACCATTGGCCCCTCAGAGCCAGCCGCCCCGTCCGTGTCCGCAGGTCCCTCCGGGCTGACAGCTCTGTCCGCGTCGGTTGGATCATCTTGAGCCACCCTCTCGCCGCACCAGGGCGTGTCCGAGGCACCAACCGTCTCGCTCCCGACCGCCCCCTCTCTTCCGCATCTCTCACTGCCACGCTACACGCGTGGCCCAGGCGGGAGCCTCCGACCCAGGCCAACAATGAGCGCATAGGCCGTCACACCGCGCCCTCTTGCGCCATGACCCCCTATCGTCCAACGACCCTCCTCGCCTCCCGACAGATCCACCCCCACAGTCGTGAGTGGGGACCCTGCAACCCGGGCTGTTGTTGCAGATCTCCACCCGGGCTCTGCACTGGGCTATGCCATGCTCCATCAGGAGCACCATAGTTGACCCCGGGTTCTGATGTGATCCCAGTACCGCAGCATCAGCACCGCGGTCAACCGCCATGTGGCATCGATGTGCAGTGATGAGCTCAGCTCCGCCAAACGCTCAAGCGCGACCCTCGGCTGTCCCACCCCCCCTCCCACCGACATCCCCGCCACACGAGACCGAGACACTTTCGCTTTGCAATTTTTCCTGTTTACTCACCGGGAGGTGGCGTTTAACCCCATCAGTAAACCATACATTAGTGAAATATTTGAAGGTTCAAATGTGGACATGCACAGTCTTCATGACATGTGGACAGTCTACCAATCCACTTGTCACTTGGGTTGGGAATCTGGCTGCTGTTCATACGACGTGTACATTGTAAGTGGCTAGGATATTATTAAGGCCAATGAGGATGCGTTGTTTGATGTCCGATGTGTGAATGTGGCTGAAATGTAACAATTAGGTGCATGCTTGATATCCACGCATTGCCCTACCCATGTCATGACTGGTGTTGATGTCGTGTTTACCGATGTGCATGGCCAGCTATGACTGAAAAAGCATGAACATGACCTCGTGGAAATCAAGGGACATGATCAGTTGATCATGCTTCTCGTCCGTGAGGCTGCCACAGACGTTTTTCCGGACATGGCAGTTCAGCTTTGTGCGAATCGACGCTCGCGAAGGTGCACTGCCGGGAGTCACAAGCGAACGAGTGCTTAGTCGGCACCGACAAACAGCTAGCCGCAAACTGCGGTTCAACCCAAAATTAGGGTTACGCTACCATGCCTCCCAGACGTGCCCCAACCCTGTCAGCTTCTGTGACGGACTCCTCCATGTTACAATCAACAGCAGGAGCAGCAACAACCGAGCGACTTCAACGGCCCGAATTTTCTCCACCTCCTGCCGGACGCCTTCATGGAGACATTCTGACGTTGGTGCTCTCTCGCCACTGCCGTCCCATCCCAACAACGTCTAAAAAGCCAGGGTTTTTCTGTGGATCCTGTGGCGTCACTCTGAGCGGGACCTGTGACCGCATCAGAGGACATTTTGGTGTGAGCAATGGAAAAGTCCACTGCTGTGAACACCCGCCTCCCATTTCGCGCGATGTTCTCGGCAGGGAGAGGGCTCCCCGTCCTCCAGCAACATGGAAGCCGGCATGTCCCCGGCTTTATAATGGTCTAGGGGACTCCTGGAGGACCAACAGCAAGCCCGTGTCATTGGCAAACCTTTTTGAGCAGCGGCAGTAGGCCGAAGCTCTTGAAGCTGCTGGCCTTCCCAGCCATGACGAAGAGATGGACATGTAACTTGACAACGTCGCAGCAGCATCCTTTGGAACCATAGACCAGCAGCAGCAGCAACAGCAGCAGGTTCACGATGTGCTTTAGCGTGCTGCCGACTTGCGCGCTCAGCAGGCGCAGCAGCAGCAAGCAGTGCGCATCGTCGATGTAAACAGGATGGCTGGGATGAGGCAGACCTCTGTCCGCCCCCACTGCGATGCAGCAGCGAACACCGCTTGTCAAATGGCGATAGTGAAGGTGATGTGTGCCGGTGCATACCCCATCTCCTTTTCCCGCGAAGGACTGGTCAATGAAGTCGTTTCTACTGGCCTCCGCACCAACTCCACACTCCATCTTCCAGGCCGCTCCACTGTCGTCAACGAAATCTTACCCAAGCTTGATGCAAAGCTGACAGAGGAAGAAGCACCACTGCGTGAAGGCTGGCCTATCTACGGCGTAACTGTGGCCGTGGACGAGTGGGCCGACAAGCAACAGAGACCTATCTACAACGCAATGGCGGTAAACGCCAAAGGGGCATGCCACTTTTTTTCCAGAGATGCAAGCGGGAAGGTCCGCAACGCATCGCACATGGCTGACACCATTGAAGAGGCCATCGTCACTGTGGGTGTCGGCAATGTCGTCTCGGTCGTGTGTGACAACACGACAGTGAACAAGCGGGCGTTTAAGGACTTGAAGGAGAAGTTCCTCAACGTGCTGTGGCAGGGTTGCTGCGCCCACAACATTGACTTGGTGATGAAAGACATCATGAATTCTGAATGGGGAGCCTCGGTGCTTGGGCGGGTAGAAAAGCTGGTGAACTTCTTCCGAAACAACGATATGCCACGCACGTGGCTAAAGCAGCAGTCTAGCGGCCGGGTGCTTTTGCCTCGGTGCGACACTCGGTTCGCGACTGCCCACACCATGGTGCAGCATCTCATTGACATCCGGCCTTTCTCACTGCAGCTTGTCAACCATGCATGCTGGGCTGACATGGGATCGCAGCGGGATGGCATGTTCAAGGCAAGGAAGAAGGCAGTGAGGCAGATTGTGCACTGCCGTGTGTTTTGGCTGCAGGTGCAGCAGCTCCGAGACCTCCTTAACCCGCTGGTTAAGGTGCTGCGCATTGCTGACAAGCCAGGAGGTGCAGCAGGTGAAATTTATGAAGGAATACTTGACTGCATGACAGAACTGAAGGGCCTGTCACAGGGGCACGGTCGGAAGACGGCAAAGGTGGCAGCACAGCATGTGAAGTTCACAATGCAGCAGCTGAAAACCTGCTGGGAGTCTGACATGGCCTGCTCCCTCTATGCTGCAGCACGCAGCATGCATCCTACGCACTTTGGGAATGATCATGGGGGGGATGTTTCCATGGTGCAGGCATGGTCACACGTGGCAGACGCCCTCGTGCCGGAGGCGAAGCATGGGGCATTGCAGGACGAGATGGAAGCCTTCCAGCTCTGCCGTGTGAATACCACCATTATTCTCCTCACCACCAAGCGGCTGAGTGACCGGGCCCGTGCAGCAGTGGCAAAGTTGGTGGCAGGGACGCTGGCACCGTATGAGTGGGCAAGTCTCCACCTTACCCATCTCCCCACCCTCCGTGAGCTCACCATCAAGCTCCTATCTCAGCCGTGCGAGCGCATCTTCTTGACGCACGAGCTCATCCACACCGCGCGTCACAACCGCCTCAGCGTGAAAACGCTGGAGATGCTTGTGCGGTGCAACGTCCGCCTCCGCCGGCAATATAAGCCAGCAAAGCGGTGCAAGCCCGACAACAACTGGCTGGTGCCTGATCCATCTGACAGCGAGGATGACGGTGTTATCCTCGAGGATGTAGAGGAGGAGGGTGAAGAGGGTGCAGACGTCGGAGTCGATGACAGTGAGGAAGACGAGATGGAGGAGGAGGAAGAGACATATGTGGAAGGAGAAGAAAAGGAAGAGGGTGATGGGCAACAGGAAGCCCCACAACAGGAGAAGGGCAGACGTGTGACTGATGAAGACGTCCCTTATGTCGCCCGTGAGGTTCGTATGTGGGTTGCCGTCTCTACCATGGCAGATGACGTCGGCAATGGAGAAAGTCCTGCCGGGGGGGATGAAGAGGATGGAGTTGGGAATGAGGACGACAGAGGGGATGCAGGAGAAGGTGGAGGGGAGGATGGTGGTGAGGCCAGGGATGTGGGAGATGCCGAAAGTGAGGATGATGGAGATGGAAATTAGGACGGAGAGGAAGAAGAAGTGGGGGAGGCAGGGGAGGTAGGGGGAGGATGGGGAAGAGGAGGAGGATGGTGAAGGTGACGGAGAAGCGGCCATGGCGGCAGCAGAAGCAACACCAGCAGAAGCAACAGCAGCAGAAGCAGCAGCAGCAGCTGCCAGCAAAGCAGCAGCAGCCAGCAAAGCAGCCGCAGCTAGCAAAGCAGCTGCTAGCAAAGCCGCTGCCAGAAAAGCAGCAGCAGCCAGCAAGGCAGCCACCAGCAAAGCAGGAGCAGCTAGCAAGGCAACTGCAGCCAGCAAGGCTGCATCCACAAAGGTTGTAGGAGCCAGCAAGGGTGTTGCAGCTAGCAGGGCAGCTGCAACACGCAAAGGAGCTGCATCAGCAGGTCTAGGTTCCAGCAAGTCTAAGGTGGCTAAGGGCAGCAATGCAGGTGTCGGTGATGGAGGCAAGGCCAGCAGCAAGCGGACTCGGGGTGGGGCGTCGGTGACAGGCTGAAG
>SZWC01014836.1:27514-44131 GCA_023375785.1 Penium margaritaceum
GCACTTACACGTACTTACACGCACTTACACAAACTTACATGCACATACACGCACTGACACACTCTTACACACACTTATACGCACATACAAGCACTTTCACGCACTTTCACGTACTTATACGCATTAACATGCACTTATACGCACTTAAATACACTTACACGAACTTACACGCACATACGCATACTTACACACACTTACACAAACTTCCATGCACTTAAATGCATTTACACACACATACACGAACTTACACGCACTTACACACTCTTCCACACACTTATACGAACTTATACGCACTTACACACACTTACACGTATTTACATGTACTTACACGCACTTACACGTGCTTACATGAACTTACACGCACATACATGCACTTACACGCATGTACACGCACTTACAAACATTTACACGTACTTACACGCACTTACACGTACTTACACATACTTATACACACTTACACGCACTTACACAAACTTAAACACACTTACACGCACTTACACACACGTACACACACTTACACCCACTTACACGTACTTACACGCACTTACATACACTTACACGCACTTACATGCACTTCCACGTACTTACACTCACATACACGCACTTCCACGTACTTACATGAACTTACACAAATTTACACGCACTTACACGCACTTACATACACTTACACGCACTTACATGCACTTCCACGTACTTACACTCACATACACGCACTTCCACGTACTTACATGAACTTACACAAATTTACACGCACTTACACGCACTTACATACACTTACACGCACTTACATGCACTTCCACGTACTTACACTCACATACACGCACTTCCACGTACTTACATGAACTTACACAAATTTACACGCACTTACACGCACTTACATACACTTACACGCACTTACATGCACTTCCACGTACTTACACTCACATACACGCACTTCCACGTACTTACATGAACTTACACAAATTTACACGCACTTACACGCACTTACATACACTTACACGCACTTACATGCACTTCCACGTACTTACACTCACATACACGCACTTCCACGTACTTACATGAACTTACACAAATTTACACGCACTTACACGCACTTACATACACTTACACGCACTTACATGCACTTCCACGTACTTACACTCACATACACGCACTTCCACGTACTTACATGAACTTACACAAATTTACACGCACTTACACGCACTTACATACACTTACACGCACTTACATGCACTTCCACGTACTTACACTCACATACACGCACTTCCACGTACTTACATGAACTTACACAAATTTACACGCACTTACACGCACTTACATACACTTACACGCACTTACATGCACTTCCACGTACTTACACTCACATACACGCACTTCCACGTACTTACATGAACTTACACAAATTTACACGCACTTACACGCACTTACATACACTTACACGCACTTACATGCACTTCCACGTACTTACACTCACATACACGCACTTCCACGTACTTACATGAACTTACACAAATTTACACGCACTTACACGCACTTACATACACTTACACGCACTTACATGCACTTACACGTACTTACACACACTTACACGCACTTACACACACTTACACGTACTTACATACACTTACACGCACTTACACGCACTTACACGTACTTACACACTCTTACACGCACTTACATGAACTTATACGCACTTACATGCACTTACACGCACTGACACGCACTTACACGCACTAACACGCACTTACACTTCTTACACACACTTACACGAACTTACACGCACTTACCCGTACTTACACATACTTACACGTACTTGCACACACTTACACGTACTTATGTACACTTACACCAACTTACATGAACTTACACGCACTTATACGCACTTACACGAATGTACACGCACTAAAACACACTTACACACACTCACACAAAATTACACGCACTTACACGTAATTACATGCACTTACACGCGCTTGCACGCACTTACACACACTTGCACGCACTTTCACACACTTACACGCACTTACACGAACTTACAGGAACTTGCACGTACTTACACGCACTTACACGAACTTACACGTACTTATACATACTTATACGCACTTAGATGCACTTATCCAAACTTCCATGCACTTACACGCACTTACACGCACTTAGAAACACTTACACGCATTTACACACACTTACACGGACTTCCACGAACTTACTCGCACTTATACGCACTTACACTCACTTTCACGAACTTACACGCACTTGCACGTATTTAAATGCACTTACACGCACTTACACGCACTTACACAAACTTACACAGACATACATGCACTTATACGTACGTACACGGAAATATACGCACTTACACGAACTTACACGCACTTACACTACTTACACATACCTACACACACTTACACGTACTTTCACGTAATCACACAAACTTAGACGCACTTACACGCATTGACACGCACTTACACAAACTTACACGTACTTACACGTACTTACACACACTTACACACACACACACTTGCACACACTTACATGCACTTATACGTACTTACACACACTTACACACACTTACTTGTACTTGCAAACACTTACACCCACTTACACATACTTAGACGCACTTACACGCACTTACACGTGCTTACATTTACTTACACGTACTTACACATACATACTTGAACTTACACATTCTTACAAGCACTTACATGCACTTACACGCGCTTACCCACACTTACACGTACTAACATGCACTTACACGCACTTAACTGTACTTATACACATCTACACACACTTATACATACTTACATGCACTTACACACACTTACACGCACTAACACGCACTAACACACACTTACACGTACTTATACGTACTTAGACGCACTTACATGCACTTACACAAACTTACACGAATATACACGTACTTAAACGCACTTAAACTGAACTTACACGCACTTACACCTACTTACACGCACTTGCACACACTTACCCACACCTACACGCACCCATATGCACTTACACGCACCTACATGCATCTACACACACATACACGCACTTACAAGAACTTACACAAACTTACACGCACTTCAACTGAAGTTACATGCCCTTACATGCACTTCCACACACGTACACGCACTTACACGCACTTACATGCACTTACACACACTTGCACACACTTACACACATTTACAGAAACGTAAACCGCATTTACACGTACTTAGACACACTTACACGAACTTACATTTACTTACACACACTTACACCCTCTTGCACGCACTTGAAACGTACTTACACGCACTTATACGTACTTACATGCACTTACACATACTTACACACACTTACACACACTTACACGCACTTACACGTACTTACTCATACTTATATGCACTTACACGTACTTACACACACTTACACGTGCTCATATATACTTACACGTACATACACAAACTTGCACACACTTACACGTACTTACACACACTTACACATACTTACACATACTTAAACGCACTTACACGTTCTTACATGCACTTACATGTACTTACACACACTTACACATACTTACACGCACTGACACACACTTACACGCGATTATACGCACTTACACACACTTACACGCACTTATACATACTTACACACACTTACACACACTTACACGCACATACACGAACTTACTCGCACTTACACACACTTACATGCACTTACACGAACTGACACGCACTTGCACGTATTTACATGCACTTACATGCACTTACACGCACTTCCACGAACTTACACACACATACACATACTTATACACACTTACACGTCCTTGCAATAACTTACACCCACTTACACACAGTTATACACATTTCCACGCACTTACACGCACTTACACGGACTTACACGAACGTACACGTACTTACACTTACTTACATACACTAACACAAACATACACGCACTTACACGCACTTACATGCACTTACACGCACTAACATGCACTTACACGCACATACTAGCACTTACACGTACTTACACTTACTTACATACACTAACACAAACATACACGCACTTACACGCACTTACATGCACTTACACGCACTAACATGCACTTACACGCACATACTAGCACTTACACGTACTTACATACACTTATAAGTACTAACACGCACTTATTCACACAAACACGCACTTACACTCACTTACACACACTTACACGTACTTACACGCACTTACACACACTTACACACACATACACGCACTTGCCCAAACGTACACGCACTTGCACGCACTAACATGCACTTCCATGAACTTACACGCACTTACACGCTCTTCCACGTATTTACAGGCACTTATACGAACTTACACGCACTTACACGCACTTACACGCACTTATATACGCTTACACCGACATACACATACTTACACGTACTTACAGGCACTTAAACAAACTGACACACACTTACACCCACTTACACACACTTACACGTACTTCTTGCACTTACAAGCACTTGCACGCACTTACACACATTTACATGCACTTACACACACTTACACACACATACACACACTTATACATACTTACACACACTTACATGCACTTACACATTCTTACACGTACGCACACCAACTTGCACACACTTATACACACTTACACGCACTTATACACGCGTACATGTACTTACACGAACTTACACGTACTTACACGCATTTACACGTCCTTACACAAAATTACACGCACTTAAATGCACTTACTCGCACTTACACAAACTTACACGCACTTACACACACTTACATGCACATACAAGTACTTACACGCACTTACATAAACTTACACGCACATATACAAACCTATACGCACTTATACGCACTTACAAACACTTACACGTACTTACACGCACTTACACGCACTTACACGAACTTACACGCACTTACAGACACTTACACGTACTTACACAAACTTATACGCACTTATACGCACTTACACGTATTTACACGCACTTACACGTACTTACACGCACTTACACGAACTTACATGCACATACACGCACTTACACGCCCTTACACACACTTATACGTACATACAAGCACTTTCACGCACTTACACGTACTAACACGCACTTTCATGCACTCAGACGCACTTAAATGCACTTACACAAACTTACACGTACATACACATACTTACACGCACTTACACGAAATTCCATGCACTTGTATGCACTTACACACACTTACACGAACTTACACGCACTTACACACACTTACACGCACTTACACGAAATTCCATGCACTTGTATGCACTTACACACACTTACACGAACTTACACGCACTTACACACACTTACACACACTTATACGAATGTATACGCACTTACACACACTTACACATATTTACATGCACTTACACGTACTTACACGTGCTTGCATTAACTTACACGCACATACATGCACTTACACGTATGTACACGCACTTACAAGCACTTACACGCACTTACACGCACTTACACGTACTTACACGTACTTATACACACTTACACGCACTTACACAAACTTACACACACTTACACACACTTACACGTACTTACACGCACTTACATGCCACTACACGTACTTACACTCACATACCCGCACTTCCACGCACTTACACGCACTTACACGCACTTACACGCACTTACACGCACTTACACAAATTTACACGCACTTACATACACTTACATGTACTGACACACATTTACATGCACTTACACGCACTTATACACACTTTCACGCTTTTACATGCACTAACACGCACTTACACGCACTTACACAAACATACACACACTTACATGCACTTACACGTACTTACACGTTTTTACACGCACCTATACGCACTTACACACACTTACACACGCTTACACACACTAACATGCACTTACCCGCACTTACACACACTTACACACACTTACACGTATTTACACATACTTACACGCACTTACACATACTTACATGCACTCACACGTACTTACACCCACTTACACACACTTACATGTACTTACATATACTTACACGCACTTATACATACTTACACGCACTTACACACTCTTACACGCACTTATACGAACTTATACGCACTTACATGCACTTACACGCACTGACACACACTTACACGCACTAACACGCACTTACACATACTTACACGCACTTACACGAACTTACATGCAGATACACGTACTTGCACATACTTACACGTACGTGCAGACAATTACACGTACTTACGTACACTTACACCAACTTACATGAACTTACACGCACTTATACGCACTTACACAAACGTACATGCACTTACACGCACTTACACACACTTACACCCACTCACACGAAATTTCACGCACTTACACGTACTTACATGCACTTACACACGCTTACACGTACTTACACACACTTACACGCACTTACACACACTTATACACACTTACACAAACTAATAGGAACTTACACGTACTTACACGCACTTACACGAACTTACTCATACTTTTACACACTTATACACACTTAGACACACTTATGCAAACTTCCACGTACTTACACGCACATACACGCACTTAGAAAATGTACACGCACTTATACACACTTACACACACTTCCACAAACTTACTCGCACTTACACGCACTTACACGCACTTACACGAACTTACACGCACTTGCACGTATTTACATGCACTTAAACGCACTTATACGCACTTACACGAAGTTACACACACATACACGCACTTATACGTACTTACACAGACATACACGCACTTACACAAACTTACACACACTTATACATACTTACACACACTTATACGCACTTACATGCACTTATACGCACTTACACACACTTACACACACTTACATGTACTTGCAAACACTTACATCCACTTACACGCACTTACAGGCACTTACACACACTCACACGCACTTATACGTGCTTACATTTACTTACACGTACTTACACATACATACTTGCACTTACACGTTCTTACACGTACTTACATGCACTTACACGCACTTACACACACTTACACGCACATACATGCACTTACACGCACTTACATGTACTTATACACACTTACACACACTTACACATACTTGCATGAACTTACACACACTTACGCGCACTAACACGCACTAACATTCACTTACACGCACTTATACGCACTTAGACGCAATTACATGCACTTACACAAACTTACACGAATACACACGCACTTAAACGCACTTAAACTGAACTTACACGCACTTACATCCACTTACACGCACTTGCACACACTTACCCGTACCTACACGCACCTATACGCACTTACATGCACCTACACGCATTTACACACACTTACACGCACTTACAAGAACTTACACGAACTTACACGCACTTCAACTGAAGTTACATGCCCTTACACACACATCCACACACTTACACGCACTTACACGCACTTACACGCACTTCAACTGAAGTTACATGCCCTTACACACACATCCACACACTTACACGCACTTACACGCACTTACATGCACTTACACACACTTACACACACTTACACACAATTACACACATTTACACAAACGTAAACCGCACTTACGCGTACTTACACGCACTTACATGCACTTACACGAGCTTACATTTACTTACACGCACTTACATCCACTTACACGCACTTTAAACGTACTTACACGCACTTACATGCACTTACACGCACTTACACGTACATACACACACTTACATGTGCTTATATATACTTACACGTACATACACACACTTACACACACTCACACGCACTTACAAGTACTTACGCACACTTACACATACTTACACATACTTAAACGTACTTACACGTTCTTACATGCACTAACATGTACTTACACACACTTACACGTACTTACACGCACTGACACGCACTTACACACACTTACACGCACTTATATGCAGTGACACGAAGTTACACGAACTTTCACGCACTTAAACTGAACTTACACGCACTTATACGCACTTACATGAACTTATATGCACTTACACACACTTACACAAACTTACACGAACTTACACGCACTTCAACTGAACTTACACGCACTTAGACGCACTTACATGCACTTAACACACATTTATTCACACTTACATATACTTACACGCACTTACACGAACTTAAAGTGCACTTATACGCACTTACATGCACTTACACGCACTGACACACACTTACACGCACTAACACGCACTTACACATACTTACACGCACTTATACGCACTTACATGCACTTACACGCACTTACACGCACTTACACGTACTTACACACACTTACTCACACTTACATATACTTACACGCACTTACACGAACTTAAAGTGCACTTATACGCACTTACATGCACTTACAAGCACTTACATGCACGTACACGTACTTACACACACTTACTCGCACTTACATATACTTACACGCACTTACACACACTTACACACACTTACACATACTTACATGCACTTATACGCACTTACACATACTTATACGCACTTTCACGCACTTACACATACTCACACGCACTTACACGCACTTACACATGCTTACATGCACTTACACATACTTGCACGCACTTACTTGCACTTACACATACTCAGACGTACTTACACGTGCTTACACACACTTACACGCACTTACACGAACTTACACAAACGTACATTTACACGTACTCACACGCACTTACACGCACTTACACATCCTTACACGCACTTGCACACACTTACACACAATTACACGCACTTACACGCATTTACACATACTTACACACACTTATACACACTTACACAAACTTACACACACTTACACGTAGATACACATACTTACATGCACTTATATGTTCTTACACGGACTTACATGCACTTACACGCACTTACACGCACTTACACGTACTTACACGTACTTATACGCACTTACACATACTTGCACACAATTACATGCACTTACACGCACTTACACGCACTTACACACACTTACACGCACTTAGACGTACTTACACGCACTTACACGGACTTTCACACACCTACATGCACCTACACACACTTATACGCACGTACACACACTTACATGCACTTACACGTACTTACATGCACTTGCACGCACTTACACGCACTTACATGCACTTACATGCACTTACATGCACTTAAATAAACTTATACAAACATACACGCACTTACATGCACTTACACACACTTACACACACTTACACATACTTACACGTACTTACACGCACTTACACGCACTTACACACACTTACACGCACTTAGACGTACTTACACGCACTTACACGGACTTTCACACACTTACACGCACCTACACACACTTATACGCACTTACACACACTTACACGCACTTACACGCACTTACATGCACTTACATGCACTTACATGCACTTAAATAAACTTATACAAACATACACGCACTTACATGCACTTACACACACTTACACACACTTACACATACTTACACGTACTTACACGCACTTACACGCACTTTCACACACTTACACGCACTTACACAAGGTTACATGCACTTACACGCAATTACACGCACTTATCCGTACTTACACGCACCTATACGCACTTACACAAACTTACACACACTTACACGTACTTACACACACTTACATGCACTTACACACACTTACATGCACTTCCACACACTTACACACACTTACACGCACTTACACGTACTTACACGCACTTATACGTACGTACACACACTTCCATGCACTTATACGTACTTCCACACACTTACACATACTTATACGCACTTACACACACTTACACGCACTTACACGCACTTACACGCACTTACACGTACTTCCACAAATGTACACGCACTTACACGTACTTCCAAGTACTTACACGTACTTACACACTCACACGCACTTATAGGAACTTACACGCACTTACATGCACTTATAAACACTTACACGCACTTACACACACTTACACGTACTTACACGCACTTACACACACTTACACGCACTTACACAAACTTACACGCAATTACACGCAATTACACGCACTTACACGCAATTACACGTACCTATACAAACTTACACAAACTTACACGCACTTACACGCACTTACACACACTTATACGCACTTACACGCACTTACACTTGCTTACACACACTTACACACACTTACACGCACTTCCACGTACTTACACACACTTACACACACTTGCACGCACTTACACGCACTTACACGCACTTACACGCACCTACACGCATTTACATGCACTTACACACACTTACACACACATACACGCACTTACACAAACTTACACGCACCTACCCATACTTACACACACTTACACATACTTACACGTACTTACACACACTTACACGCACTTACACGTACTTACACGCACTTACATGCACTTCCACACACTTACACGAACTTATACGCACGTACGTGAACTTACACGCACTTATACAAATATATACGTACTTACACACACTTACACACACTTTCACGTACTTACACGCACTTACATGCACTTACATGTAGTAACACGTACTTACACACACTTACAAGAACTTACACGCACTTACACACACTTACACACACTTCCACATACTTACACACACTAACACACACTTACACATACTTACATGCACTCAGACAAACTTACACACACTTCCACATACTTACACACACTAACACACACTTACACATACTTACATGCACTCAGACAAACTTACACACACTTCCACGCACTAACACGCACTTATACGAACTTAAACTGCACTTACACGCATTTACACGCACTTACACGTACTTGTACGAAGAATGCACACGTGGGAACAGAAGGAGCAGAAGCAGGCAAAGGCGTCAGGACAAGCAAGCGTACGTCAGTATAGTGACGTAGGCGAGAGCGGTCCAAGGAGTTAGTCGCGGAAGCTGATAGAGGCTGAGATGCGAGGTAGGTGAGGTAGAAAGGTTGATGCGAGAGAGAGTGCTGGCGAGATGAGTGATGGTTGGCGGAGTATGAGAGCTGAGCGAAGGAGCGAGAGTGACGGAGCGAAGCGTGTAGAGGGACTGGCGGAGACAAAGAATGCGAGGAGCGAGCAGAGCGAAGACACGGCGGCGAAGCCGCGGAACCAAAGGGTAACAGGATGAGTAGAACTGTTCTGGTTAACTCGAGGGAATGAACCTCCTCGGTATATATGGACAGAACAGGACAAAGGCATGTGCAACGGCTTCTTCCCACTAGCTGGACGTGGGTGACAGGTGTCACTTTATTAGGGGATGACTCGGTCTCTGTTGGTTCAACGGTTCTGAGATCCTACCATTGGTGACCGAGGTGGTTTGGACTTGAGCCTGAACCTACTGTGAAAGGCTAATCTTTTCCTGGCTGAGTGACCAGAGTGAGTTTCTTCGATGCCAATTTACAACAGCACTTACATACACTTAAACGCACTTAAACAAACTTACACGCACGTACACGCATTTCATGCACTTACACAAACTTACAAGACCTTACACAAACGTACACGCACTTACACGCACTAACACGCACTTACACGCACTTACACGCACTTACACAAACTTACACAAAGTTACACGCACTTACACGTACTTACACGCACTTACACGCACTTACACACAATTGCACACACTTACATGCACTTACACCCACTTACACGTACTTACACGTACTTACACGTACGTACACACACTTACACGTACTTACACACACGTACACGCACTTACACGCACTTACACGTACGTACATGCACTTACACGTACTTACACATACCTACACGCACTTACACGTACTTTCACGCACTTAGACACAGTTACACACACTTACACGTACTAACACGTACTAACACGCACTTATACGCACTTCTACGCACTTACATGCACTTACACGCACTTACATGAACTTACACGCCCTTACACGCACTTACATGCACTTACACGTACTTACACGCACTTACACGTACGTACATGTACTTACACGCACTTACACGCACTTATACACACTTACACAAACCTACACAAACCTACACGTACTTACATGCGCTTGAACACACATACACGCACTGACACTACTTACATGCACTTACACACAATTACACACAGCTACACGCACTTTCACGCAATTACACAAACTTACATGCACTTACACGCATTGACACGCACTTACACACACTTACACGAACTTATATGCACATACACGTACTTACACGAACTTACACGTACTTACACACGTATTTACACGCACTTTCACGCACTTACACACACTTACGTACACTTACACGCAGTTACACACACTTACACGCACTTACACGCACTTACACGTACTTACACGTACTTACTTGTACTTGTAAGTACTCACACCTACTTACACACACTTACATGTAGCTACACGCATTTACACGTGCTTACATGTACTTACACGTACTTTCAAACACATACTTGCACTTACACGTACTTAAACATGCTTACACGTACTTACATGTACTTACACGCACTTCCACGTACTTACATGCACTTACACGTACTTACATGCACTTACACACACTTACACACACGTACACGCACTTATGCGCACTTACACACACTTACACGTACTAACATGCACTATAACACACATAAACACACTTACATGCACTTATACGCACTTACACGAACTTACACGAACCTACACGCACTTACACAAAGCTACACGAACTTACACACACTTAAACTGAACTTATATGCACTTAAATACACTTAAACTGAACTTACACGCACTAGCACGCACTTATTCGCACTTGCATGCACTTACATGCACCTACACGCACCCACACACACTTACACGCACTTACACCTACTTACACGCACTTACACGCACTTACATGAACTTACATCAACTTACACGCACATCAACTGAACTTACACGCACTTAGACGTACTTCCACGTACTTAACACGCACTTACACGCACTAACACGCACTTATTCGCACTTGCATGCACTTACATGCACCTACACGCACCCACACACACTTACACGCACTTACACCTACTTACACGCACTTACACGCACTTACATGAACTTACATCAACTTACACGCACATCAACTGAACTTACACGCACTTAGACGTACTTCCACGTACTTAACACGCACTTACACACACTTACATACACTTACACACACTTACACAAACTTAAACCGTACTTACACACACTTACACGCACTTACACGCACTTATACGTTATTACACGTACTTACACCAACTTACATTTACGTACACACACTTACACACACTTACACGCACTTTACACATACTTACACACACTCACACACACTTACTCGCACTTACACACACTTACACACACTTACATGTACTTATATGCACTTACACGCACTTACACACACTTACACACACTTAAACGCACGAACATAAACTTACACGTACTTACACGTACTTACATGCACTTACACATACTTACACGCACTTACACGCACTTACACGTACTTACACATACTTACACGTACTTACACGTACGTACACGTACTTACACGTACTTACACACACTTACACGTACTTTCATATACTTACACGCACTTACACATACTTACATGCACTTTCATGTACTTACACGTACTTACTTGCACTTACACGTACTTAGACGTACTTGCACGTACTCACACGCACTTACATACACTTTCACGTACTTACACAATCTTACACGCACTTACACATACTTACACACACTTATACGTACTTACACGCACTTATACACATTTACGTACACTTACACACACTTACACACACTTACACATAGTTACACACACTTACACACACTTACACGCACTTACACGCACTTACACGAGCTTACATGCACTTACATGCACTTACTCGTACTTACATGCACTTGCACGCACTTACAAGAACTTACACACACTTACACACACTTACACGTACTTACACACACTTATATGCACTTACACACACTTACATGCACTTATATTTACTTGCACACACTTATACGCACTTACATGCACAAACACGCATTTACACACACTCACACGCACCTACACGCTCATATAGGACTTACACACACTTATATGCACTTATATGCACTTACACGTACTGACACACACTTACACACGCTGACACGTACTTACATATACTTACACGTACTTACACACACTTACACTACTTACATGCACTTCCACGCACTTACACGTACTTACATGCAATTACACAGACTTACACATACTTACACGTACTTACACGCACTTACATACACTTATATGCACTTACATGCACTTATACGCACTTATATGCACGTACATGCAATTACACAGACTTACATGTACTTACACGCACTAACACACTCTTATATGCACTTACATGCACTTACACGCACTTACACGAACTTACACGTGCTTACACACGCACTTACACGTACTTACACGCACTTACACACACTTACACACACTTACATGCACTTACACACACTTACACGTACTTACACACATTTTCACGCACTTACACGTACTTACATGCACTAACTTGCACTTGCAAATACTTGCACCCATTTACACACAGTTACACGCACCTACACACACTTACACGTACTTACATGTACTTACACGTACTTACACACACATACTTGCACTTACACGTACTTACACATAAGTACACGTACTTACACGCACTCACACACACTTACATGCACTTAAATACACTCACATGCACTTACACGTACTTACATGCACTTTCACACACTTACATGCACTTACACGCACTTCCATGCACTTACACACACTTACACGTCCTACGACATACTAACACAAAGTTACACACACTTACATGAACTTACACGCACTTACACAAAGCTATACGAACTTACACACACTTAAACTGAACTTATATGCACTTAAACACACTTAAACTGAACTTACACGCACTAACACGCACTTATTCGCACTTGCATGCACTTACATGCACCTACACGCACCTACACGTACTTACACGCACTTACACCTACTTACACGCACTTACACACACTTACATGAACTTACATCAACTTACACGCACATCAACTGAACTTACACGCACTTATACGTACTTCCACGCACTTAACACGCACTTACACGCACTTACACACACTTACACACACTTACACGAACTTAAACCGTACTTACACACACTTACACGCACTTACACGCACTTATACGTTCTTACACGTACTTGCACCAACTTACATTTACTTACACACACTTTATATGTACTTACACGCACTTACACACACTTACTTGCACTTACACACACTTACACGCACTTACATATACTTATACGCAGTTACACGCACTTACACACACTTACACACACTTAAACGCACGTACATGAACTTACACGCACTTACACGTACTTACATGCACTTACACATACTTACACGCACTTACACGCACTTACACGTACTTACACGCACTTACACGCACTTACACACACTTACACGCACGTACATGAACTTACACGCACTTACACGTACTTACATGCACTTACACATACTTACACGCACTTACACGCACTTACACGTACTTACACGTACTTACACGTACTTACACGTACTTACACGTACTTACACGTACTTACATGCACTTACACGTACTTTCACATACTTACACGCACTTACACATACTTACATGCACTTTCACGTACTTACACGTACTTGCTTGCACTTACACGTACTTAGACGTACTTGCACGTACTCACACGCACTTACACGCACTTTCACGTACTTACACGTACTTGCTTGCACTTACACGTACTTAGACGTACTTGCACGTACTCACACGCACTTACACGCACTTTCACGTACTTACACGAACTTACACGCACTTATACGTACTTACACACACTTATACACACTTACACGCACTTATAAACATTTACGTACACTTACACACACTTACACACACTTTCACGTACTTACACACACTTATACACACTTATACGCATTTACACGCACGTACACGAGCTTACATGCACTTACATGCACTTACTTGTACTTACACGCACTTACACACACTTACAAGAACTTACACACACTTACACACACTTACACGTACTTACACACACTTATACGCACTTACACACACTTGCATGCACTTATATTTACTTGCACACACTTATACGCACTTACATGCACTAACACGCATTTACACACACTCACACGCACCTACACGCTCCTATAGGACTTACACACACTTATATGCACTTATATGCACTTACACGTATTGACACGCACTTACACACGCTTACACGTACTTACATACACTTACATGTACTTACACACACTTACACTACTTACACGCACTTACACGCACTTACACGCACTTTCATGCAATTACACAGACTTACACGTACTTACACGTACTTACACGCACTTACACACACTTATATGCACTTACATGCACTTATACGCACTTATATGTACTTACATGCAATTACACAGACTTACATGACTTACACGCACAAACACACACTTATATGCACTTGCATGCACTTACACGCACTTACACAAACTTACATGTACTTACACACACACTTACACGTACTTACACGCACTTACACACACTTACACACACTTACATGCACTTACACA
>SZWC01014837.1:12636-26149 GCA_023375785.1 Penium margaritaceum
AATGTGCTTCATGCAAGTGTGAAAGACAATAGAGTTCTCCGCAATGGCAAGAGCACTCTGGTTGTGGCAACGAAACACAATGGCAAGTACCGACTGACGCAACTCAAGGGACAGGCGCTGCAACCATACTGCCTGAGCGGCCCATGCACCCAGAGCGACATACTCTGCCTCTGATGAGCTACGTGCAATTCAGCCCTGCTTCCTGCTGCACGAGGATACAGCGGTACCAATGAGCAGGAACACGTAGCCGATAAAACTACGTCCATCTGGACTCCAAGCCTAATCCCTGTTGGTGTAGCCGTCAAGGACCACCAAACACTGATGGCGAAAGCAGAATCCGAGGTGCGGTGTGGAGACCACGTACCGCACCACTCGCACAACCGTGTGAAGGGCTCTAGCGCATGGAGCTTGTGAAAACTGTGCAAGGAGGTTGACCACGAAGACAATGCGAGGGTGTGTGGTAGTGGCCGGGTACATCAGAGATCCGATCAGACGGAGGTACAAGGTCACATCCACTGTCCCCCCCAACAATGTGGGATTATCCACCTTTAGGGCATCTTGCCCGTGTGGTATGAGAGGTGTGGAGGCCGTGGGCATTGCACCAAGGAGGTCACTGAAGCGCCCCCCCTCAAAACGTGTGTATCGGGCCTGATGCAGCGGTAGTGTCCGACGTCTGTGGTCTCGCACCATCTCCATGCCAAGAAACACCGTTGCAGGGCCAAGGTCCTTCATCCTATAGGCAGACTAGAGGACAGCTTTGGCCTCCTTCACGGCCTCCATAGAAGGAGACACGATTAGAAGTTCGTCGACATAGACTAGGATGGTGGTTAACCGCTCAGGTCTCCGTCGGATAAAGAGAGAGGGATCTACCTCACTGTGTACGTCACCCGCATGAGTCAGGGTGCCGATGATCTCCCGGTTCCAACACTGAGGAGACTACTTGAGGCCATACAAGGACTTGCGCAAGCACCAGACATTGTCACCGTCTTCAAATCCAGGTGGCTGAGCCACGTAAATCTCCTCATCCAGAGAGCCATGGAGGAACAGATTGTTCACGTCCATCTAGTGCAGTTCCTAGTCATGCTGAGCCACTACACCGAACAAAGTTCAAGTTGAGGTTATGCGACCAACAGGGACAAAGGTGTTAGTATAATCGATGCCTTCAATATGAGAGTACCCTTTGAAGGCCAAGCAAGCCTTGTGGCTTTCCAGTGAGCCGTCCGGCTTCACTTTCTTACGAAAGACCCACTTGACCTAAACATTCTTCTTCCCATGTGGAAGGTCGACTAGCTCGTAAACTCCGTGCTCTCGGATGGCACAAAGCTCATCCTCGCAGGCAGCACGCCAAGCATCAGTGTCCTGTGATGCGAGAGCTTCCCTCAGTGTGCTCGGGTCAGGCGCCATAGAGGTGGAGCTGCATGGCAAGAGCACAGGCCTAAGTGCTAGGTCTGACGACCACAAGGTCAGCTGCTGCATCACAAGCGATATGAAACTCGCGATTGACGAGATTGTGTTCAATGGGGCACTCTAGATATATCTCTCTGTGCTCTGTGCGGACATCCAGGCATAGGGCCTTTGTGTCGAGATCGCCACTTGCAATGCTGCGAGTGGAGCGCCTGGGTGCGGACCGTGACACTCGCTCGACTCCGGAATCCAATGGTCGAAGACGACTGTCGGGCTCACCTGAGTAGCCTGGGCTCAAGGGGCGCACCTTAGCCTCAGAGACAGGTACGACCACATCTGGTGAGGACTGAGGTAAAGGATCTGGTGATGCCGCGGGAAAAAATGCATGTGTGGGAGACACGAGACTGGGTGTTCCAGTAGGAGCATGTGAGGCAGGACCACGCACAGAGGGAGGAGTAGAGGCAGATATAGGTACAAGAGCATGGGAACTTGTGGGATGCGAGGGAACAGGGGTAGAAGCCGACTGTGCTGGATAGGTCTATGGCCCGACAGTGATGATCGTTGAGTCATCAAGAGCCAGAGATCGGGAAGTGGAGGGAGCTCAAATGGACACATCAAGGCGAGAGGTGCTCGCTGGCTCAAAATCCCGCATCCATCGAGAAGCCTCACACGTGGGAAAGTGCGAGACGGACAGTGACGTGATCAATGTCAGATCATGCTAGGTGAGAGACTCAAAGAAGAGCGCGTCGCGTGACTCAACGATGCGACGGTGTGCAGGATCCCAAAAACGACAGGCCTTCGACTGCGAAGAGATGTCTATGAAGGCACACAAGCGACACCGCGGTGAGACCTTGGACCCCTGTTGATTCTCGGTGTACCACACAGAAGCCAATGACCCCCAGATGCGAGCGAGGTGCAGGCTAGCACGATGGCCAAACCAGAGCTCGTACGGTGTGATGTGGTCCGGAAGGGGACCGTGCGGGAGGCGGTTCCAATCCCAAGTCATGTAGGGGAAGCGTTCAAAGGCAAAGGACTCCGGGAGACTGCACTCAGACCGCATTACGCAAACTGCATCCTCCATGGTGCGGTTCCAGCGCTCCAAGACACCGCTCTGCTGAGGAGTAGCAGGAGCAGAGACTTGGTGAAAAACACCGTGCTCAGCGAAGAAACTGTTCATCTCGCCAAGAAACTCTCCTCCATGATCCAAACGGAAAGTATGTAGCGTGTGGCGGGACTATCGTTCAGCCATCACTAGCCAGAGATGAACCGCATGAGCGGCATCATTCTTCTGGCGCAGGCTGTAGACCCACCGCATTCGGCTGAAGTCATCAGTCAGGGTCAAGACATATCGAACCCGATCGGATAGTGACTCAAGAGGGAGAGGACCGAGAAGGTCTGAATGGACTAACTCGAGAGGGCGAAGTGCACGAGAACGGGAGTCATGGTAGGTGAAAAAATGCATCCTACCCTGAGCGCAGAAGAGACAGTCGGTCTTTGGTGGCTTCTTAAAAGAAGCCACGTCAAGACTGAGTGCGGGCTCTGTTTGAATGAGCTCTGACATAGTGTCGGAGCCCACATGACACAGACAACGATACAGCAATTGCTGGTACTCAACAGACAAAATGCCAGTGGAAAAATCATGAGCAGGAGGGGAAGGGGAGCAAGGAGGAGGAGAAATCCGAAAGACGCGATACAGGTCATTCACAACAGAGGCAAGATGGACAATGCTATGGGTGTCAATAGTAGTCACCGTCGCGGAGTCTGCAGTGTGCTCCACAGAGAGTCTCATCAGGGTGCATGCACAAAGTGAAAGCATACTGAGCTCAAGAGCAGACACAAAAAGCACCTCGGAAAGATACAAGGGGCTAGATGGACCGTGGAAGCACACAACCCCAACGCCCTAGACCGGTAAGGACTGACTAGAGCATGTGTGGACGGAACGAACAGACGCAGACCGGACTAAAAAAAACAAAGTCACTACGCTGACAAGTCATGAGATGAGTGGTTTCAGAATCGGTGATCCAAGTGCCACCTTGATCACGACTTGAGGACGTCATTGTACAACGGGCAATGGAACACTCGACCTTAGATGCGCACTGGGCTACAAGACAGGGTGGATGACGAAGGGCACAAAGGTGAGACTCTTGAATCCAATCGGTTCTGTCAGGCCCATCGTCATCACATGCCAGCTGTGCCCCCCCACACGAGTCATCACGAGCTACGAGGACAAACAAACAAACAGTCTGTGGACCACTCGGCTGTGACAAAACACTCGCACCTCCCCGAAAGTGAAGCGCCAGAAGGTGATGGAGCTCAGCGATGGTGCGGTCACGTGGGTCCGAGTCGTCACTGCTCGCCGGTGATGAAGCGGGAACTGCTACAGTCGTGGTCGCTACACGTCCAGAAGATGTGCACGTCGACGTAGACCATAATGTATGCGCAGCCTGAAGCCTGCGAGTGATTTGTGCCCAGTGGAGTGGCTGCTGGCACTCGGTGTAGCGATGAGCGCCTCCACAGTTGTAGCAGTGAACAGAGCGTCCACTGCTACCACCCGATGACTGCTGCTGCTGTGACTCCTATTGGCTCGAGCCGCGCAACCATCTCCCCTTCTTCCCATGTGTTGTTGCTACCACACGTTATGTCTGAGTCGGGTCATCCGGGTGGAAGGGGAAGAGGAGGATGGGCCAGAGGATGGAGAAGTAGACCGCAGGAGGGGCGTCGGTGGTGACCCAATCAGTCCTGTAGCAACGGGACTCTCTTGATGAGCCACGGCTGCCTCACGGGTGGAAGTCACCTGAAGGAAAAGCTGATGCGCCCAGGGAAGAAGCTGTAGGGAGGTGGAGAAGGGCTAAAGCATTGCGTCGCTAGACCTCGTGAAGATGTCTGTGTGCTCAAGGCGCGCTCAGAGCATGATCATGCGGAGTGCCCACAGCTGTGTACCTCTTGAGATCCCAAGGCGCGTGTAGATGCGCATGGCGCGTCGCCAGTAGTTGGTTGCAGACTTGGTTGGGCCCTGCCAAAGGGAGTAAAAAGTACGAATGTGGGCGACGCGAGTGGCGTGCGTCTCTGCAGCAAGCAAGGATAATTCTATGTCCCAGCCTCCACGTGGATTACCACATGCGCCTGTGCCGGCCTCTCCAAGGAACGAGCAGAAGACGACTACGGTCTAGCGCGGCATGGTATAAAGGAGTCCGCGCATCGCCCTGGCCGCTATCAACAGTTATGCTTGATTCGTAATCTGATACGGACTGTGGTAGTAAGGCCACACTCCCTCTGAAGTGGCCCAAGCCTGGAAAAGGATCTCCTAGCATTCGAAACCGTCCTCGCTGACATACCGTGGAGGCGGTGTCTCGAAATCCTTGGGTTGCCGCTCCGTAGGGAGAGCAACCACAGGCTAAAAGGGACGAGGGATGGGGAAGACACCGGGAAGAGGAAAGTCACTTGGGTGGAGATCGGCCAAGGATCGAATCTCAGGAAGAAAGGTACGAGTCGTGTGTGGGGGCCGAGAGCTCGTCTGGAGCTGACGGAGACGCTCCTGAAGCACACGAATCTCACTCTCGTGAGAGCCACCCTCCATGTATGGCATGTCGGAGTCCTCGTCCCATGTATTGAGAGATGGCGGGTCGCGTCCTGCTCCTGTCACTGGTGCTGGTGCTGACTGCTGTGCGGAGGGTGTGACACCGACCGCTCCCTCGGAGGTCTGTCATATGGCCATGGTCTGACCACGAAGAAGCTCGGTGAGTTTACAGATGGCGTTACCCGAGTGATCATTGATTTCGACGACTGACCTGAAGCATACTGTTTTCGAAGAGATTTTTTGCTCTTTGTAATTATTTACGGGGGAGTGACCATATACCCACAGAATTCTCGATATCTATCGCCATGTCCACGTTTCGCACATTAACCACGCCATATCCAATTTCGGAACTTTTCGCTTCTTTATCAATGCTATATCCAGCGAGCACGCAAAAAAATAAGCTATATCCGAATGTACGCGCTATGTTGACGCTGCATGCCATCCAGCGACAACATGCTGACGTCATCAACATGAGAGAAAAATCACAAACCCCTCTATTGAGGGGTTTGCGACTTTTCTCCCAAAGGTTTGCGATATTTTTGGTGGGGGGTCCGAAACACCCATGCGTTGAAAGGGAACCTGCTGGGCCCCGCTACCGCGGGGCCCAGCAGGAGACCGCGCAAAAAATAAAACCCTAAACCCCGAGTGTAATTTGGGGTAGGGTTTGAAAGCGGTTTGAATGGACAAAAAATGGGTTTGCTTCTCTAAAAACACATTTTTGAAAAAGGCGTTTTTGCTCAACCGCGATCGAGCGATTTGCCTTTTCTTCTTTTCTTTTTCTACTCACAAACCCCCATTCGCGGATGTAGGTTTTTATGTTTGCGCGGGCTCTGCCCGCGCAAACATAGAAAACCCTAAATCCGAGAATGGGGATTTGCGAGTAGAAAAAAAAGAAGAAAAGGCAAATCGCTCAATCGCGATTCTCGCGAGGGGGGGGGAGAAGCGACGGGGGTGACACATCACCCCCTTCGCTTCGTTGGATCGGTGACTTCAGTCGCCGATCGGGCATGGCCATAGAAATGGATATGGCGTTGTTTTTTTAACTTAATGGATATGGCGTGGTTTATATTTAAGTTCCGGACATCTCAGGCTTTTCTTGACGCTTGCGTGAATACATCAGCCATTTCACCGAATTATTTAGGGTGTATGTTTAACTTCATCAAAAAAGGGGGGTAGTACGTTAATTTCGACGATGGGGTTATTTTAGTTGTTTTTGTTTCGGCGATAATTCTTCAGTTCATGCTTTCGAACGACGAATGCAAACGTTGAGCCGGTCGTCGTTCGCGCGCGTCTGCCACATCGCGGTGCACGGAATCTTTTCCGTTGGCCAAAGCAGCCAATGACTGTCGTGCAAGGACCACTGTCTAGCGGCGCGACATTGTGCATGTTGTTTGCCATATTTTGGGCAGTTCATGTGGACACCTCACTGCCTCTTCGCACACTTGAACACCACGTACCGAAAGTCCTGTCAACGTCCTGCAACTGCCCTACTATGGACCGTTTCCTCGCCAAGGTTTCGCCGGAGGATCGCACAAGGCGCCTCATGCAAGCACCAAGGTGCGGGCCACCCGCTCGTGCGCCCATCCCACGTAGGCCTGTTGGCCGGCCTCGCAAGGTCAGGGCGTTGACGTTTGACGACAGCGAGAGCCCTCAGTCGACTCTTGAGGGATACTCGACGTATCCCGAGGATGCGCCCACTCGCCCAGCGCCCCTCTCCATTCCCTTCAACGTTCCACTGGTGATTGCCGAACCTGACAACCGGCGACGCAAGGTTGCCGAGACATGCACCATCCGTCCAGCAGCTCCATGCGTGTGGAATTTCTCCCCTGGCGCTAGACCTTCGTGGATTCCACCTGTTGCTCACTCTATGCCCGTGCCTCAAGTGGACCCTGTTCGTCGCGAACTAATAGCAGCAGAGAAAGGCAAGGCGAAGGCCTGTTCCCCTCCGAAAAAACGCCATGACGCCTCGCGCAAACGTTTGGGCACCGGGAGATTGGTCATCAACGACGGATATCTACCGGAGGGCAACAAAGATTACGTTCTGTCGACTGACATTGCAAACAAAATCACCCCTGCTGCACCGTCAGATGATTCATCTGACGATTGCAACGTCAGCAGCAGCAGCGAAGACGGGCAGTCCAGCGACGATAACACGGACACTGAATGCCTCCAACTCTCAGTGTCCCAAGCGAGTACAACGGGGTCATCCTCATCTACGTCTTCCAAGAGAGGATGCTACTATGACTGGTTTGGAAGTGGCCACTTCCAAACCATTTACAAAGCGTAGAAATCCTATCCATCGGCGTACGCAGCAGTTCAGCATTTGAAAAAAACATTTCGAACCCCGGACGGCTACTTCGTTTTCGACCGACTTGCTGCCAGCACTGTCCACGGCTGGTTTGTGGAGGGCACAAAAGTGCTAAAACCACAGTACGCAGATGCCGTCATCGCCAGCATTGCTGCTGCTCAATCGGCTCCAGTGAATGAGAAGAAGTGCAAACAGGGGTGTGCAGGCAAACGCACGTGGATGGAGGATAAGCCAGAGGTCGTGGCTGAAATAAAAACAAAGCTAACAGCTGCGAGAGATGCAGGGCATGGCCTTAACTCGAAGGGCATTCGCCGCGAGATTTGAGGCATCGTCGCTGTTCATGCTCCTGATGACCTCCAGCGCATGGGACTTCGTGCGTTCAGTCGAGCATGGGTGCACCGGTTCACCCGTAAGGAGCTTGGATGGTCATGGCGTTCGGCAACAACAGCCGCGTAGAAGGTGCCGTCCGACTGGGAGGAGCAGGTCCTCACCATGCAACGCCGTGCGGCGTGCATGGTCACGCTCTACGGCATCGTCCCCTTTATGGTGCTAAACGCGGATCACACCGGCGTTCAACTGATGCCTGACGCCAGTCACACGTATGCACCATGCGGCGCTGATGACGTGGGAATCGTCGGACTTGACGACAAGCGTCAAATCACCGATGTCGTCACGTCATTGATGAACGGGAAGCTGCTCCCGATGCAGCTGGTCTTTGGCGGCAAGACACATCGCTGCCTGCCACGCGGAGAGAGCGCCACTGCCCTGACGGACGACGGTTGGCACTTGACTTTTATGCCGACACACTGGGCCAATGGCGACACGACGCGAGAGTGGGTGCGGTACATCGTGCACCCGTACTACAAAAAAAACATGTCGGGAGCTGGGTGTCCGTGAGGGTGAGGCTCACCTTCTTCTCGTGCTAGACACTTGGCATCCGCAGTGCTCTAGGACTTTCCGGGATTGGCTGTGAGAGAATTTCCCTTACATGCACACAGTCTATACTCCAGCAGGTTGTACTCCGAAGGCACAACCTGCTGACGTAGGCATCATTCGACCATTTAAGAACAAGCTAGAGGAGTTGTTTTCTGAGTGGGGCACGAAGAGGTCGATGGATGGGGGAAGCATGCATCTCGGTATGCAGGTGTTGAAGGAGGCATCATGCGGCTGGTTCCATGCTGCGTGGGAGTATGTGCACGATGTTGAGCCTATGGTGAAATGCGTGGACTCGATGCAACTTCCCTCGCGTGTTCGATCCATTGTTTCAGAGGGCTGCTGCACCATTCGTTGGCAAACTGCTCTTCCATGATGACACTATTGTTGAGGATGACTTCATTGTGTGATGCGGAAAAAAATTGTATTCGCTTACTGCAATTTTTTCTGATATGATTGCATTTTTAATGAAGCTAGTGCGGCACACTAGAGACGTAAACGCTCCGCCTAGCCATTCCTACACTTAGAAAAAAAATCACTACGTGAACAAGATAAAAGAATGGATGAACCTAGGCATAGAAAAAAGCAAAATATGGCAGTGGTACCTTAATTTCGACGATTGAACTCTGGAATTATTTAGATGGTACGTTTAAATTTGATGAAAGTTTATTTTTGATGAATTTCAACCAACAAAACATATATTAATAACAAAATCAACGATTGCTGGGGTAGTCTGCTCGTGCTGTAGACAACGCATCTCATCATGCTGACTCCGCAGGTCCTCAACAGCGTGCGAGCGTGGGCTCATGACCCCTGAGGAGGAAGAAGAGGGATCTAATGGTCTTTTGCCCTTATCACCGGTCGGAGCTATGTCAGCGCTCAGTATGGACCGGAATGTCAAACTGGTTGGATTGTAGAACTCTTAGCGTTTCTCGAGGAGTTAAAACGCTGGCAACTATTGAATTCTCCAACCAAAAAATTGACTAGGGCAAGTGCTGACGTCAGCAAGGATTTGCTGATGTCAGCACGAATCTGATGACGTCAGCACAAAATGCTGACGTCGGGACAGCCCTCCCTTCGTTTTCTTACAACCCTTGCAGTTGCTACGCGAGCAGGCGGTTTCTCCGCAACAGTTGCACGGAAGTTGTGCAACAGCTTTCGCTCAACTGCTGCTGCTACTACGTCAACACCTGCATGACTAGCCGCGTGGTTGCGTATGCAGCTGTGGCAGCTGCTACTCGCTACTGCTGTTGTTGCTGCGCACTGCAGCTGCTGCGCGCTCGCACCACCGATGCGCATTGCGGCTGCTGCGCACTGGCACCGCCGACGCGTAGTACAGCCGCCGTGCGCTGCTGCTGCGCTGCTACAACACTACTGCTCTACTGCGCTGGTGCTATTGCTGTTCAATATTGCTTCTCTTGCACGCTGCTGCTGTCTATCGCTGCTGCCACCGCCGCTGTGTAGCGTTGCTGCTGTTGCGTGCTACTGCTGCGCACTGCTGCTACTACTGCTGCCCGTCGCCGCCTGTTGCGGCAGCGGCCTACAGCTGCCGTTGCTAGTGCCAATGTTGGCAGCAGCTGGCAACTGGTGCCTACTGCAGCTGTCGCCTGCTGCTACTAGCGGCTGCTGATGATGCACTCTCACGTGATGATGGTTGGTGACGTCGACTGCAGTCGGCTGTCGTCGACAGGTCCCTATGGATTCGTTGTAGCGGTGACTCTCACTGCTATTGCATTGCTGCGTCTGTAGTGTGCAGCTTGGCGAGAACTGTCTCACAGCTCTGATACCATGAGAGGATGCATGGAAGCTTCCTAGCGACACAACCGCTGAGTAGGCGTCAGTGCCAGGTCACATGGTGACGAGAGTCACAAGTCGTGCACACAACGACAAGGGTTTGGCTAGGAGACACAAGTTAAAGTGTCATAATGCTTCAATAGAATTTGTAGAGAGAGATCACAAATGACAGGTCCATGGCATAAGTACCTGCCGCGGCGCACAGCGAGTGTTGCAGGCGGCAACACACGATCTGTGCTAAAACGTGAGTTACGGCCAAAACCACTGTTTTGGCCGTAACTCAGCGCACACATATCAGAACGCTACGCCGTCTGAACCTAGACATGCAAAATCACAAGCCGGACGCTACGACTGCATGCATCCAGCATCAAACGGTGGACACACAATGCAAAAACATGCAAATCGGGCCCACGGCCAGTCCATCGATAAACTCCTGCGTGCTGCAGAAAAACTGTAGGAGGTCTCGGGCAGCGTCCAGAGCTCTGGAACGGTTGTCGGACAGCTCCAAGCTGGTAGTCCACCTTGAGACGACACACCGGTACCACCAAGGTCCGCATCAGGGATCTGCACAAGTATGGACACGACTGAGTGGTCACAGGAAATTGTACAGGTCGACACGAACGTCACAAATCACAACAAAGGGTTTGGCTAGGCGACACAAACAGTGTCAAATGTGCTTCCATACAATGAAAACATGCAGAGATTTGAAAAAATGAGCAACAGCCAACTAAATAGCTGTGAGGCCTGGTGCACAGCTAGGGGCGCGGTTGGCTGTGCACCGGGCGCACCTCACCTAAAACTACGCAAATTGCCAGAACGGCCTAGCCGAGGCTACAACACTCACCCAGTCATAACTTCCTGTAGAGGCGTTAGAACGATGCGTCGTTTGAACCACAATGACCAGCACAACAAGCCAAACACGTCCGTAACATGCAAGGAAGGTCTCCTCGTGACCCCGGAACATGTCTCCGAGTGCCCGGGTCTCAACCAATGAGCAAGTTACTCAACTAAGCATCGGGCAGCACAGCACAAGAATACAATGGTGCAAGGCTCTGGGTCTCCACGTCCTACCGGTATGACCCACCAGGTGTAGGCAGTGGCAACTAGCCAACACACATTCGCCTCCATGCAAGCTTGACACACATAGCAGCCATGGTGACGGGTGGAGTAAGAAGATGGTGAAAAAACACTTTAAAAGTTTGCGAGAGCAACGAGTGACGCGACTATGTGTCCAGCAATCTCTTAGTCGCGGTTGACCGGACTTCCCACTTTAAGAGCTCAAAGTGGGGCCCAGCCGCCACCCTGGGGTTGAACCAAACCGGTCGGCCAAAAGGCCGCCGTGGTCTCTCACACCTCAGAGCGACTGAGTGTGTAGCCCCGTAGGATCAGCAACCCAGGCAAGAACGAGACAGCTAGCACAACATGTTGAGTACATAAAACCGTAAACCACATCGACCACGAGCCTATGTGGAGCATGCACCTTCAACAAAATCTCTCATCTTTCAGCCATACAAGGCTCATCAGCAAACATTGAGAGCAGCTGCAAATTCTTTCTGGCAGAGCTGAGCATGATCGATTCCACCAATCTTGCACCCTGTAGGGACGCCACTGATGCTTGGATCCATAGCTACAGTTCGGCTCAGACACCTGCAGGAATGGTGTGTGTGTGTCTGAATGGAAGAAGTCAAGAGGTCACTTGCATGTTTGATAGACAAACCAACACTCCCCCATGACTCACGGACAGACAGCGAACACACCACATGAAGGATGATGGTACAAGGGATGGACAAGAGGGTGTTAATTCAGCCAAGAGCGTCCCATGCACGTAACAAGCCAACTGCATGCACAGCTGCCTTGAACATCCCACTGTTGACAACTTTGGTAAGAAAGTCTGCACGCTACTGACGTTTATTGACCCAGACGACTTGGACATCCCTTGCGGCAATACGCTCGCGTAGAAAGTGATGCTCAATGCTGATGTGCTTTGTGCGTGAATGATGCATGCCATCATGTTCAGCAATCCCCTTGGTGCTTTGATTATCACAGCGCAATGTGATGCAACGGATAGGTACGCAAAGCTGCTGAAGCAGGCAAGAAAGCCAGACACTCTCACACGTACCTGCGACAAGGATGACATACTCAGCCTCACAAAAGCTGCCCACCGCACAATCCTACTTACCGCTTTTCCACGAAATGGCAGTCCCACCCACGAGAAAGATATAGCCTATGCGGCTACATGCATCATGAGCCTACTGTCAGTGTATCCATCTACTACCACTAAGAGTTGTTACCTGTAGCACAATCGTGCATGCATAGTGGACATTGCATAGCAAACTACACGGAGCGCGGCCTCGAGATGCCTCTGACGGGGGTGCTGAGAGAACTAAGCAAGGAACTTGACCGCGAATGCCACGTTCGCCCGGGTGGTAGTGGCAAGGTACATCAGAGATCCGATCACATTGAGGTAATCGTTGACCTCAACATTCTCCCTCAGCTGAGTGACGTCCAACGAATTTAGAGCCGCTGCCCAGCTGGTGTCATAGGTGTCGACGCAGTGGGAGTGTCAGCGAGCATGGATGAGAAGCCCTCCCCCAGGTTGCGAATGTAGGCGGCCTGGTGTACGTGCAATGTCAAGTTTTGACGGTCATGCTCAAGCTACATGCCCAGAAAAACTAAAGCTAGGCCCAACTCCTGCATCTTGTAAGTGGAGTGCAACAGGGTTTTGTCTGGCTGCACAGCGGCAGAGCTAGGTGACGCATTGAGGAGATCATCCACGTAGACCAAAACGGCCATGAGGAACTGCGAGGGTGGACTCAGGAAGAGCATATGATTGACAGTGCTACGACGGTAGCCACCCTTCTCGAGGGTGGCCGAGATCTCCAAGTTCCAGCAGTAGGGGGACTCCTTGAGCCCGTAGAGGCCTTCATGTAACCGCCTGACCTTGTTTGTGCCATCTGTGAAGCCTGGCGGCTGCACCATGTAGATCTCCTTGTCAAGGCATCCATGGAAGAATGCATAGTTGATGTCCATCTGCTCCAATTCCCAGTCGTGTTGGGTGACAAGGCTCAAAAGAGCTCAAGCAGTGGTGTAGCGTCCCACAAGGGTAAACGCCTCATCAAAGTCGACACCAGGAACTTGGGAGAATCCCTTGGCGCTGATTCGTGCCTTGTACCTGTCAATCATGCCGTCATACTTCAGCTTGCGCCAAAGTACCCAGCGGGCTGAAACTGCCTTGCGACCTGCTGGGAGATCAACAAGTTTGAAGACCTCATGCTCGGTCAAGGCTGTGAGCTCTTCCTGCATAGCCTTTTCTCAGAGGTCAGCATCGGTTGCCTCTCTTTCCTGGTGCACAGTGGTAGACTCCGTAGGGAGTGATGGAAGGCTGCTGGCTGAAAAACACGTGGCGACATAGCCAGAAACTGAGGTATCCAGAGCAATGTGAAACTCATGAGTAACAAGTGCATACCCCACTACTGATTTAGGGTGGACCACACTTA
>SZWC01014837.1:26164-38183 GCA_023375785.1 Penium margaritaceum
GGTGCACAGTGGTAGACTCCGTAGGGAGTGATGGAAGGCTGCTGGCTGAAAAACACGTGGCGACATAGCCAGAAACTGAGGTATCCAGAGCAATGTGAAACTCATGAGTAACAAGTGCATACCCCACTACTGATTTAGGGTGGACCACACTTATAGCAAGTCCCAGTGCGTCAAGACCAGTGGGTTTGGCAGAGGAGCCAGTTGCTACAGAGGATGGACTAGGGTGTGCACGACGCGAAGAGGACTGTGTGACAGGGCACTGTGGAAGTGGCTGCAGATGTCCTCCACGAGTATAGGGCTTAGATACAAGTGGGGACACATTCGTGACTTGCAGAGTGATGTTCTCACCAGAGACAATAGTCGGCTGTAGAACATGGTGAGGAGGAGACTAGACGACAACACATGGATGTGACTGTTCCAGAGTGTCAGTAGGCAGTGGTGGATCACTCAGAAGATCTGACACATAACTGGAGGATGAGGAAGGGGAAGGCTCTATGGAAAGAGTGGATGAGGATGCAGTCAGGGTGATGAGGAGTGTGTCAGAGTTGGGCACGTCACGTGCATGAAGAGGAGAGTTGGGAGAGGAAGGAGCCGAGTCAATGGGGGTTAACCCCGTGAGACCGGAGGCATTAGAAGACGCACCCCCCCAAGCCGACGGAGCAAGGAAAGAGAGGAGGGTGGAGAGACGCGGGAAAGATCTCGAGGAAAGACGTCTTCAAAGAAGAGGGTGTCACGAGACTCGGCAACACGCGCGCAATCGGGGTCCCAAAAGCGCCAGGCTTTGGACATGGCTGAGACCCCAAGAAAAGTGCACAAGCGAGCACGCGGACTGATTTTGCCATCACGAATATCCTCAAGGAGCCAGATGGCAGCGACTCAACCCCAGACCCGAGCTAGGCACAAGTTCGCTCGGCGGCCAAACCAGCATTCAACTGGCGTGACATGACATGGGAGAGGACCGTGTGGAACACGGTTCCTGACCCACGTCATGTAGGACATGGCTTCAAAGGAAAACAAGGGAGGAAGGTCAGAGGCAGTGAGAAGGGTACGCACACCGTTGGCAAGTGTCCGATTCTAATGCTTAGACACATAGTTTTGTTGAGGTGTGTAGGGAGCGGTGGTTTTGAAGGTCACACCACAAGAGGAGAGAAAACGAGAGGTAGGAGTAATGAATTCACCTCCACGGTCGCAATGAAAGACACGAAGACATCAACCACATGTGACGTCAGCATGGGGAAGCCAGGACTCAAGAGTGGAGCAAACGTCACGTTTTTGTTTGATTGCAAAGACCCAATGCATGCTGGAAAAGACATCTCAGAGACAAAGAACGCAACGGCCGACACCTCCAAGAGAGTCATGGGGGAGGGGACCCATGACAACAGCATGCAGCAGGTCAAGAGGATGAGAGGTGCATGATTCATGTTTGGAGAAAGGAGAACGATGAATTCTCCTTGAGCACAATCGAGACTGTTAGGGGGACAAGGAAAAGGGGAAATTGGTAGCGTCAAGACCATCTGTGGGAAGGACACGTAGAAGAATGTCAATGGCAGCAGTGTGAATGTGGTACAAGTGGTGATGCAGTAGCTATGCATGAGCATGTGTGAGGGTGAGTGCAACATGCACATGTGCATCAGTGGCGGGAGAGGGCGCGAATGTGGGAACACCGAAAAGACGGTCACAGCGAGTACCTTGTAGGAGAATGCGGCCAGACGTGTGGTGCGAGACAGATGCAATGCCGCGACCGGAAAACAGTCCATGCCCTGGTTGTCGAGCGTCGTAACAGAGAGGAGACTCAACTCTAGCGATGGGACGTATAGGATGTTTGGCAAAACTAGTTTCCCCCAGGGCCAACAAAGCGTTCAACACCAACTCCTTGGACCGGGAGCAATTGACCGGTGCCAGTTTGAATGAAGCGAACAGACCCAACAGGACCAAGGGAGACAAAGGACATGCGCGACGAGGTCATGTGGTGGGTGGCGCCTGAGTCAAGAATCCAGAAGCCACCCGACGCACCAACAGTGGAAGGGTCACGACTAACTGCGGCAAAGGCGGCGTACAGAGAGAAGCACTGGCGACAGGCAGCAAGACGGTGAGGAAAGTGCACTGACTGCCACTCCACTTTCCACGAAACATCGGCGGGAGGACAACCAAGAACGTGACCAGACGCAGAGCCAAGTAACGCCCCATCAACGACACACCCAAGAGGCTCTAACCTAGGGCTCTCACTCTCACCTCCCTGATCACGAAGGTGGCGCTGGTGAACGGCATGGGACAGCGCTGCATCCAGCTGACACACATCCTCAGACGGGTCAGGAGTGATGACAACTTCGGAGGTCGGACGATGGGAGGGGTAGGATGAAGAGGCCTAGATGGGAGGAGAGTAGGCGCCAGACGGAGGGCCGTAGAAGATTGGCCCACCATACCCCGGAGTCCAGCCCCAGGGGTAAGGGAATGGGGATGGAGTAGCAGTGGTGTTGTACATAGCGGCTTCAGTGGTGACGGGTGTACCCCGACCAGACGGGGTAGACGAGGCGGTCGTACGTGCGACGCTCTCAGACCCATTGGAGGAGCGTGCCCAGTGAGCACGCATGGCGGAGGCGAGACGCTTGTTTTCCGCTGGTGATGGGTACTTGGGTGCGGAATGGCCAACAAAGCCAAAGTTCTAGCACGTAACAGTGCTGGGAGTAGATGAGGTAGAAGAGGTGCTGCTAGTGCCTTTACACTTGCCACGGCCGCCTTGGCTGCCAGCGCCAGAGCCGTTGGTACCCTCGTCCTTACCACGGCCACAACCACCACCCCCTCCACCTTGGTTGAGAAGAGTCGTTGCAGAGGATGAGGGAGAAGAGGAGGAAGTAGATGATGAAGGTGTGAGGGGCAATGCGGTAGTAGCAATTGCAACTAATGCACGGTGAATCTGTTTAGCTTGAAGGGTGCCCCACCAATCAATGAGGTGCTTGGAGGTGAATTCCCAGAGAGCACCAATGCGTGGGGGAGAGTCAACAAGCACAGGCTTGGTAGCAAGCCGTTCAAGCTTAGAGGATTTCACTTCTTTGAAGATGTCTGAAAACTCAAGGATGAGGTTGTTGACAATGGAGAGGACACCAGGGAGTTGACTAGGAGCTGCTTTGCCAATGTCCTTCAGAAGACAAAGGCTGCAGGCCCAGTAGGCATTCGCAGTCTTGCCTGCATGCATAAAGAGCGTGTTGAACTGCACTGTGACAGCATTCTGTGTTGCGTGCTGCGTAATAGTTGTGCGGCACTTTTTGGAAGAATAGGCGCCAACAGGGTCAGCAAGCGTACGGCGAGCACTGTCAGCGTTGTAGGACCCTATCTCATTAGTAAGATCATCGGGGCCAGGGTGAATGAGGGCGCGGACAGCACGTGTAGACTAAGATTCAGTTGGCACAACAGGAGGGTTAGCAGAAGGGTTGGGCGCAGTATAGTACTCCCAAAGCTGCTCACATTGTGGCCAAGCATTGAACCGAACCTCCCACGAAGCAAAAGAGAGGTTGGATGTNTAAAGAGCGTGTTGAACTGCACTGTGACAGCATTCTGTGTTGCGTGCTGCGTAATAGTTGTGCGGCACTTATTGGAAGAATAGGCACCAACAGGGTCAGCAAGCGTACGGCGAGCACTGTCAGCGTTGTAGGACCCTATCTCATTAGTAAGATCATCGGGGCCAGGGTGAATGAGGGCGCGGACAGCACGTGTAGACTAAGATTCAGTTGGCACAACAGGAGGGTTAGCAGAAGGGTTGGGCGCAGTATAGTACTCCCAAAGCTGCTCACATTGTGGCCAAGCATTGAACCGAACCTCCCACGAAGCAAAAGAGAGGTTGGATGTGAAATGCGGTGGTGCTGAGTCAAAGTCAGGCTTGCGCTGTGCGAGCTGTGCAAGAGCTTTGGCTACAGCAGCGCTTGCCACTGCAGCAACAGCAAGAGAGTTGGAGGTAAAAGATTTGGCGATGTTGGATGCAGAAGCGGGAGATGTGCAAAATGTAGCAGCAAAATCAGCAGCAACAGAGGCAGCAGGTGTAGAACGCCGTGTAGGCTACAAGCGATTGAGGAAAAGATCGACAATGTGATTGGCAAACGTCTCCTAATCACCCTGTTTTGTATGCAGCTTTTCCTCTGCAACGCGCTGGACAGCGAGGGTCACTTGAAGAGCAGCACGCTCTTTGCGTAGCTCTTCTTACAGGGTAGCATACTGATCATCATCGACTGGCATGGTGAGTATGAGTTACTCAATGGTATTCTTTGGCAGCATTTCCCTTGCCCCAGTGGGCGTGAGAAATAAGAGAGGCCAGTATTGGACAAGATGGGGCTGCAAGGAGAGAGTGGAATGGAAGAGCACGGCTAGAGGGAAAAGAAGAAGAGGGCAAGGAGAGAGATTCCCACGCAGGAAGAGGCTGGAAGCTCACCAAGCTAAAGACATACGGAATGACGCAGGGCAAACAGTGGCGACTGTGCTAACACTGCAGACGTAGTGATGTCCGCTACTAAGGACGAGCTGATGACAATGAGGCAGGCGGCTCCAGTAAGGATAGCGCCTGTGAGGGTGGTGGCGGCAGCTGCACCTATGATCAGGGTGCGGACCTGGTGGCTCAACGATGCAGATGCGGCTGTCGAGGAGATGTGAGAGATGAAGGCCTAGATGGTGGCTATGTTGATTGCAGAGACTGCGAGAGGACCCTGGTTGATGGCTGTCGCAATGTAGGTTTCAAGTGCCCTGTTGGCAGCAATGTTGGCAGGTGCACGTGCAACATGCGCTGTAACAGCAAATGTGGAAGAGACTGCAATAGTGGAGACAAGTGCTGCTTCCAGAGGAGTGAGAATGTGAGGAGATCCAAGAGGTGTAGTACTAGCTTGAGATGAAGCGGAGGACTCAACACAATGCGAGGTTTGCTCGGCTTCCCCTACTGGTGCAGCTGATGCAGCTGATGCTACAGAACCTTGAGCGAAACATTGACTCCGTCGATGGGTTCTACTAGCAATAGGAGATCTCACCAGAGGTGAGGGAAGATGTTACTCGCATGGAAGACCCTTCGTTGGTGAGTTTTGCACGGTCGGTGAGTCCTTACAGGCAGACTGACAGTAGGCAGGATACACAGTAGCGTCCTCGCATGCCTCATCGTTCGCCGGATCCTAATCCTCGCCGGGGTGGTACCCTGAGATGTCCTGGCGACGTCGGAGCCGCAATGATGCTTCAATTCTGGCCCGGTCAGCCTCCTTCTCGTGGCGGTCAATCAACTCGTTGAGACGTGCACGCTCATGCAAGCCCCTTGGAGAGGTAGGAGCAGGATCAGTGTCAGGTGGCAAAGCCAGAGTGCCAACTAAAACCACAGAACCGGATCCAGAAGGAGCTAGCGTCCAAGTGTTGCATAGCAACCAAGCAGCGGTCCTGCGGAGCTATGGGACTGCTGAGAGACAATGAGCTATGGCCAAAAGGCCTAGGAATTGCAGTGCTACAGAGCCAGGAAGATACGGGTCTGCTGTGTAGTGGTCCTACTACGGCGCGCACAGCCGGGTCTAGAGGGAGTCGGTGTCACAATGATGCAGCGTGGCAGCACCATGGATCTGCAGGATTGTGGAGCTACTTAGGTACGACGGGCCGAGGCAAGAGTGCCATGGAACGTGAAGCTCCAAAACTTCAATTTGGAGACATTGTGATATGAAGAGTCTGGATCATCGAGGCTGGGAGACAGCCGGGCTGTGTGGCAACGAAGTTGCGGCAAAGGTGACCAAGAGAGTCACAGAGGCCCTCGTGTACTTGTGGATGTTACGTGTGTTGTACCACTAGGAACAATGGATCGATGGAACGGAGGGGGATCCCTCTTGCTCTGATACTACTAGGTAGTGACAACTAGCCAACACACTCTCGCCTCCATGCAAGCTTGACACGCATAGCAACTATGGTGATGGGTGGAGCGAGAAGTTGGTGAAGAACCACTTAAGACGTTTGCGAGAGCAATGAGTAACGAGAGTAAGTGACCAGCGATCTCTTAGCCACGGTTGACCGGGCCACCTACTCGAAGAGCTCAAAGTGGGGCCCAGCTGCCACCCCGGGGTCGAACCAAACCGGTCGGCCAAAAGGTCGCTGTGGTCTCTCACACCTCAGAGCGACTGAGTGTGTGGCCCCATAGGATTAGCAACCCGGGCAAGAATGAGATAGCTACCACAATATGCAGAGTACATAAAGCCATAAACCACATCGACCACAAGCATATGTGGAGCATGCACCTCTTACAAAATCTCTCATGTTTCAGCCATACAAGGCTCATCACCAAAAGTTGAGAGCAGCTGCAAATTCTTTCTGGCAGAGCTGAGCATGATCGAGTCTACCGATCTTGAATCTGGCAGGGATGCCAGCGATGCCTGGCTCCATAGCTTCAGTTCTGCTCAGTCACCTGCAGGAATGGAGTGTGTGTGAATGGAAGAAGTCAAGAGGTCACTTGCGTGTTTGAGAGACAAACCAACACCAAGTGCACGAGTCTGGACCAGAGCCACCTTTGGTCTCCTCGTGACCCCAGAACATGTCCCCGGGTGCCCGGGTGTTGAGCAACAAGAAAACTCTAGGAGCTACAAATCCACAAACCTGGATGTCAGAACGCAGGGTGTGCATCACATCGGCAANAGCGATGCCTGGCTCCATAGCTTCAGTTCTGCTCAGTCACCTGCAGGAATGGAGTGTGTGTGAATGGAAGAAGTCAAGAGGTCACTTGCGTGTTTGAGAGACAAACCAACACCAAGTGCACGAGTCTGGACCAGAGCCACCTTTGGTCTCCTCGTGACCCCAGAACATGTCCCCGGGTGCCCGGGTGTTGAGCAACAAGAAAACTCTAGGAGCTACAAATCCACAAACCTGGATGTCAGAACGCAGGGTGTGCATCACATCGGCAATGTTGCAGGTGATGATGCAATCTTGGGATCTCTAAAAGACATGTGGTGCCACAATCGCTGTATGGAGCGGTGTCGGTTCAAAGCCCACACAACACTCCCCTTAGACTGTAGAGCCCAATAGTGCGACACATGTAGCATGACACACCCACACACAGACCTGCGTAACATGTACATGTTGGTCTCAAGGTGCTAGGTCTCCTCATCACACCGGCAGAACCCACCAGGTATGCGTGTCTCAACCATCACCACCTCAACCTATGTCAACCATAGAGTAGTAGTGCCTCTATGTGCTGTGCACAGGAAGGCGTCATGCAAAGGCACACACGCCAACACTCCCCCTATGTAGCAGCGCCTGACAAATTCAGCAAAGCTGATAGCTATGCACAACATACCCTCTGAGGAGGGAGCACGTCTCCCCCATAGTCGCATACACATGCATAGCAACAGCAAGCATGAGAAAGATGTTGATGGGACATACGCGTGCATAGCCTCATGCCTCAACATTGTCTTCACTGTCGGCATCATCGCTATTGTAGTCATCACTACTGACATAACCTACAACTGTGACGTGTGTACTGCTAAGGGCCTCCTCCAAGTACATCACTTGCTGTATGCCTACCAGTTGTTGAGCTGCACATCGCCACGCGGACTCTATAGTGTCAAGACGTGTATATAGCTCATCGAGCTATGCTGGGGCTATTGGTCGGCTGGCTGCATCTGCGGCATCCAGGTGGTCAGTCGAGGAACGAACTTGAGGGTGGACCTTGATTGTGTGTGCATTGCTATGAGCCTTGGCCTCCTTCAGCCTCGGTGTCTCGTCGCGCAGGTCAGCCGTTGGATCATCTGTCGCCTGGTCGCGAGCTGCTAGCAGGGCATCAACACTAGGCAACACATCGGCATCTACAGCATCCGCATCTGTAGGAGGTGGTTGTGTGGAGGCGCTGGTTGCTGCTGACACACCTGTCACTCGGTCGTTGAATGCTAGGCGGACGTCGAAATCCTTTGGTGAATTTGCCTTTGAGGCATCATCGCCATCATTACAAGCCCATACAACATCATGGGGCTCCTCCCAATCCCTTGTACATAGCCAATTGTCCATCTGCTGCTGAACGTCCGCCCGTCCCCGACACACATCCTATAGAGATCACTCAGGTACCTCAAAACGAGTGTGTACATCCTCCACGCACTACTTGGCAGCCCGTCGTGCTTGAACATCCGCGATGTAACAAGTGCTTTTGGCCTTCTGGAGCTCGGCCATGAGACCTTGCACGTGCGCCTTCACTCAAGCCATGAATTTCTCTTGCTCGTTGACTACGGAGCATAGGCGCTCGGGTACTCAAAATGTAGCTTAAACGTTTGTAGCTTTGTTGTCGGCTAGAACCACCATGGTGTCCAGGATTTCGGTCAGGGCAGTCATGAGCTGAACGTCTGCAGCTTGCTTTGCATCCTCTTTAGTATGTGCACCTGTATTGGTGAACGTTGCAAGATCATGAGATGCCACTGACACCAACGTCACTTGGCTCTTGGAAGTGTTGACCACAGCTGCTCTTGCACGGGCTGACGCTGCTGAGGACCATTGATGTCGCCTCCTCTCCCTATTGGAATAAGTCTAATTGCCTCCACAGTGCATTGTGCAATGTCGACTCAGCAGCCTCGAGGGGTGTGTGGAGATCCTTGACGTCTACTTCTGCTACACAATGACCCGTGGTGTCTGCGGTGCTCCAACGTATGCTCGCTACACACAGCTGAAGCGTGGGGTCATTTAGGTGCCTATCCGCATGTGCCCGTGCATCCTCTTGGTTGCAAAGTGCAGAGTGTAGATGCTCAAGCACAGGGGTTGGCTCGGCTATTTGTGCATCAGATACTACTCGAGCTGCATCCTCTATGACGGCTGCACTTCTATAGGTAGCTATCGCAGTGGCACATGCCTGCCTATGTGGTCGTGGTCTTTGCTAGTCAACTACAGTCTCAATCTCCATCTCCATCTCTACGTCAGCCTCTAACTCTGTGTCAAACCAAGATGTTTGCCTCTGATTCCGCGTTGGACCACTCCTCGGATGACTCGTCCTCACTAAGAGCGCCCCATTGTGCAGCACCATCCGTCGCATCCCTCCTGCACTCTCCGGTGGTCATCGGCGGACACTCCATCCCCCCCTTGACCGACACAACAGTAGAAGCTGGGAAGGGGTCCCGCACCAATTGTGTGACCGAGAACAAAAGAGTGAGCTCCGCGATAACGTCTGCCACTCCCGCTGCAGCCGCTACCTCCTAGGCACGTCTAGCCAAATGTGTCATCCACCGCCTCGTGTGCCGAGTGCAAGCGTGACGAGCGCAAGTGGAAGGGACTACCACAAAAGCGAAGGGGTTAGGTGTCGGGATGACTCCAACTGACTCCAGGACAAAGCGGAGGGAGTCAGATGTGGAGCTAAGGTCAGGAGGCGTGGCACCATCAGGTGATGCCACTGACGAAGGTGAGGATGGCGATGAGCAACATGGGGGTGTTTGCAGTGGCGTGGTGGCAACCGCCCGCTCAGAGACCACATGGTCGGTGAGTTGTTGCACCATGCGAACACCGCCATAGGTCCACTGAAAGGTGCCACAATATCTGCGGACAATGTCTCCAAGCCGAATGGTGTAGAAGAAGGGTGAGACTGTATCCATGACGGTCGCTACCTGACAGGGCGGTGGCAACACTGGCGCCAGCCATGGTGCCGATCACCATAGTTGTAGCAGGAAAAACCGTTAGACGCCTGAGGCGTGTGCCGCGACTGCAACAACCACTATGGACACGGCGCGTGCCACGCATGTCGTGTCGGTGCCAACCACCGCGCCGGTAGCACTCCTTGCCACGCCAGCGCGCTCTTCTCTAGAGCATGGCGTGGGTGAGTGCACAGAGCAATCGCTCCCGCTTGCACAAGACCACAGGGGGAGTTGGGCGATCAAAGCACAGTCTCTTAGATGTGTTGCGACATCGTCACAAGGATAACCACCACCACGCAGGTGGTGCGTTGCTATGTGACTCCTACACAACTGCTATGTTGCTATCATGCGGTTAACGCAATGTGCAACCTACATTTAGCTTTGGTGTTGTTGCTGTTTTCATTGCTGCCTACGGCCACCATCAAAGCCAACGACAATGGTCCCCACCACACTTCTTGTGGCTGGTAACACTGTTGGTGGTGCCGTTGCGGCTGTGGTTGCTACTGTTGCACCGGTAGCCATCACCAAGCAACAACTCTGATCCATGCCTGCTGTTCTTTTTTTTAGTTACCGATCAATTCGACGTCAGTGGGGTACCCCCAATCAGGGTTTTTCTTGAGTGTCCCACTCGTGGACCCCCCTTGTCCTTTTTTTAACATCTGGCTCAACCCTCACGGCGAGCGAAGTGGAGGGAGAGGCTCTCTCCTCCCCTTTGCCTGTAACGGGTTGGAGGCCGCCTATCAGCCTCTCCCATGTCTCTTTGCCGATGGGAGGCTGGCGTTTGGCTGGCACGCGCCGGCTCGTGCGCCGGCGCTCGGTCGGCACTCTGTCGTGCCCTCCAATGCCACGACACGCCCGACTAATAGGACCCCCCTAGACGGGGTCCCTTGCGTCGGGTCCCCCTCGAACTTGACAGCAGCAACTGTTGCAGTAGCTACTATTGTGGTTGATTCACCAACTACTACTATGCCTACTACAGCTACTGTGTCAGCTACTGCGGTTGCTACAGATGCTTGTCACCGCGATTGCAACTGTTTACCACTGTTGTAGCTGCCCGCCGTTGTTTCTGTTGTTATTACTACAACAACTGCATCGGCTGGCGTGGCTACTGTGGCTGTTTGCCACCACTGTTGCAGCTGTTTGCCGCAGTTGCTATTGTTGTTGCTGCTACAACTCCTACTACCCTAAGCTACTACTATAGCTACTCGCCGCCGTCGTTGTTGCTATTGTTGCTGTTGTTGCAGGTGCTAACCATAGCAACTGCTGCTACAGGTGCTTTCTACTGTTACTACTACTACGCTTGCTGTTTCTTGCGGTTGCCGTTGCTGTCTCCGCTACCTCCACTACTCCGCTTCAACATAGTTGTGGTGGGTCCTTCCAAGATCTGCTGTTGCTATGTGTGGCTGCCGCTATTGCCACTCACTGCTACTGCTCCTACATCTCTATTGTACAGCACAATGAGCTGTGGATCGTTTGCTCTGATACCAAAAGATAATGACTAGGAATCTTCGTAGCACGCTTGCCACTCACTAGGTGTTAGCGCACAGTCTGCTCGCGCCGTCAACACAGGTCGGAAGCGGAACGACAAAGGTTTGGATAGGCGTCACAAACAGTGTCAAATGTGCTTCTATAGAAATAACCACATGTAGAGAGATTTAAAANGTCGGCTCAAAACCCACACAACAACACAGCTTTGATGCACACGTGATCTGTCCCCTTATTTCCGAGCTAGTGAAAACACCGTGTGATTGTTATCCCGCCAAGCGAGCCTTCTCAACACGACCACACATCTAGCATTATTGTGAGTGCTTGATCATAAGGGTGAGGTTTGATAATCCCACATGTTCAAACAACACTTTGTTTTTATGAGTGTAGGTGGGCTTGTGTCCAAAACTATGGTTGTGGTCGTGATCTTTTATCTCTCTTTTCTCATCCCTTGCTATGCACATATGCTATACTTGCAATCGCACAAACTAATGTGAACATTGATTGAATAAGTAACAACAAGCCTACGAAGCACCGAGGAAGCTTGTCATGGGATCAAGATTGGAAGATGATTATACAAATCTGTTCAACCGAACATTTTCCCAGAATTCTTGAAGAACTTCGATGATCTTTGTCGCCCACACGTCTTGGCTCCCACGCCTTCACAATTGCAACAGCTTTGATAAGGTATAGCCAAACTGCACTTTTGTGGGACTCAAGGAAATAACCCCGGGGAGTTGCGTTTCATTCATGTGTCAGTTTTGTGTGTAGACAGTCCGACTAGTCTTCTTTGGAACCAGTACTCTTGTTGTGTAGATATTGCACAGTTTACAGCATGGGGATCCCCATACTTCGGGGCGGGTGCTCTTTGACTTGTCTCTACTCCCACTGCTAGAGGCGGTACATAAGCAAAAAGGGGCCAATGTCACATCACA
>SZWC01014837.1:38597-60983 GCA_023375785.1 Penium margaritaceum
TAGCAACTGCTGCTACAGGTGCTTTCTACTGTTACTACTACTACGCTTGCTGTTTCTTGCGGTTGCCGTTGCTGTCTCCGCTACCTCCACTACTCCGCTTCAACATAGTTGTGGTGGGTCCTTCCAAGATCTGCTGTTGCTATGTGTGGCTGCCGCTATTGCCACTCACTGCTACTGCTCCTACATCTCTATTGTACAGCACAATGAGCTGTGGATCGTTTGCTCTGATACCAAAAGATAATGACTAGGAATCTTCGTAGCACGCTTGCCACTCACTAGGTGTTAGCGCACAGTCTGCTCGCGCCGTCAACACAGGTCGGAAGCGGAACGACAAAGGTTTGGATAGGCGTCACAAACAGTGTCAAATGTGCTTCTATAGAAATAACCACATGTAGAGAGATTTAAAACAATGAGCAACAGCCAACTAAACAGCTGTGAGGCCTGGTGCGCAGCTAGGGACGCGTTCGGCTGTGCACCGGGCGCACCATGCGCAAAATTACGCAAACTGTCAGAATGGCCCAGCCAAGGCTAAAACACTCGCCCAGTCATAACTTCCTACACATGTATCAGATTGATGCGTCGTTTGAACCAAAATGACCAACACGACAAACCAATCACGTCCGTAACATGCAAGGTAGGTCTCCTCGTGACCTCTGAACATGTCTCCGTGTACCCGGGTCTCAACCAACGAGCAAGGTACACAACTAAGCGTTGGGCAACACATCACGAGCACACGCTGGTTCAAGGCTCTGGGTGTCCACGTCGCATCGGTACGACCCACCAGGTGCGCGGGTCTCGACCAAGGCCACCTCAGGTCTCCTTGTGACTCCAGAACATGTCTTCAGGTGGGCAGGTGTTGACCAATGAGAAAACTCTAGTAGCTNTGTGTAGACAGTCCGACTAGTCTTCTTTGGAACCAGTACTCTTGTTGTGTAGATATTGCACAGTTTACAGCATGGGGATCCCCATACTTCGGGGCGGGTGCTCTTTGACTTGTCTCTACTCCCACTGCTAGAGGCGGTACATAAGCAAAAAGGGGCCAATGTCACATCACATAATTTCAAGATAACAAGTCATTGTACGTGGTCCTTTCCAAGCTTGGAGCTGCCTTTGCCGCCATGATGGAGGTTATTGAGAATTGGGGGTTCCACATCCACCTGTGAAAGTGTCTGCTTTGGCCTCCTGAGCAAATCTCCACAACTTGTGCTTGTAGAGATCCATGCAGGACTAAAGAGTGAAGTCCTCTTGGGTTGCCTCCAAAGCTCTAATTCTCTTAGAGGTAGGTTCACCGGAGGTTGGAGGAACAAATGCAGAGGATTGAGGAGTTACAAAGTCTGAAGAACCATTAGGTGGTGGCTACCCTTCCATGCGAGTGCGTAGTCCTCTAAATAGAGGTTTACATTCACCCTTTTCCCCAAAAAACCATTAGATTTTATGACGCTTGTTGGAAGTCTTTCCTCAATATCATAAAGTCATCATTACGGATTTATAGTACTCTCAATGGTGATTTCCATGTGACAGCCCTGTTACAACAACTGTCACTGGATATGTGGTTATATCTTTTGGGTGCGACACAAGACTTCCCTGGCCTATGTTTGCATGTATAGCACTCTCCTTTGTCGGTTTTGCACATTTTTTTATCTCGCATCTCGCAAAGGACTGTGTTCACAGTCCTTTGCAAGATGGGGCATGTTTTTTCTTCCACCAATGATTGATTGGGGCCTTTTGTCTTTGGAGGCCCTTTGTTATGGTGACATGGATATCTTGAACCACACACTCAAGCGCTCTTGGTCTAGCGATATACATGATGGTTCTTAATCACAATGGATGCAGGTGGGCAACACTGTCCATGTATAAACAAGGAGATTCCTTGCAATCAAGGAGTTGCAGGCACTAGAAGGAGAGTCGTTGTTCAAGATGCGCTTTGTGAGAAGTAGCTCTTTGGCTTCAAGCGACTTTGATCTCACTGGAGAATCGAGCTTATCTTTCAACTGCACATTTCTACCTCCATGTGTTGCTATGGTTGGGGCTCCATTTTGGGTTCTTGAAAATAATCAAAATCTGTCTAGATGGTCTCAATTGTGCTTGGATGATGGGCAAACGATTAAGGGATCATTACACTTAGGTCCGCCATACAAGTAGGGATGTTATCATGGATATCTGCAAACAGAACATTCTGAGGATGTGCATGCATGTACGGGATTTTGTTTCCAAGAGCTAAACTAAGGCCAATCTTGGTTATGAAGAATCAAGAGCCTGGCTAGGTTTGGGCTAGCGTTACAACGACAGGTATTCAAGGCCATCACGTGACAGGTACGGGTTGCGCAACCCTATAGGCCAAAGTGGGAAAAATGAGAAAGCAACTAAGGTCATTGATAGTGCAACCACGAGAGCTATTGAGACATGGTGCATGGGGGATTGGATCACTAGTGTTGGTCTTTTTAGGGACAGTTGGCAGTGCCTTTTTGTCTAGATCGGAGATGTTGTCACTAAGCGAGTTAGGGGAGTGATGATGTGACAGCTCAGGGCTGTTTCTATGCTACGTAATGCATTTCCATTATTGGAAACTGTGCCCTCCACATCATTTTGCATGGTCTTGGAGCGGAGCATAACTCACAAGATGAATCTTAGTGTGTTGACCAGATGTGTCTGCTTACATCATCGTGGGGGCATCTGTCCATTCACCTCTTTGACCTTTGCTAATTTTCCTTAGAGGATGAGGTGGTATAACCATTATACTTCACCGAGATGGGGCCTTCTTAAGAAAAGAAAAGGATATTTACGTTGTTCAAAACAAAAAGAAAGCTTCGTATACCTACTAAAAGCTGATAGGGCAAGAGTTTCCATGGTCATTGGTGTGATTATCTTCATAGCACACGTGGATAGTGAGGATTAATCATGAGAGAAAGGGTTTTAGTCTCAATGTTTCATATTGAGAGAGAGAGAGAGAGAGAGAGAGAGAGAGAGAGAGAGTGAGAGAGAGAGAGAGAGAGAGAGAGAGAGAGAGAGAGAGAGAGAGAGAGAATAACTGGTGTACACCATAAGTAGTTGTCACAAATGGCACCCGGGCGATGTGTTCCGGTTTGTGATTTTTCCCAAGAACCATACTTTCTTATGTGACCTTGCACTCACTCAAGTGAACAAGGTGTCCAAACCTGTAGATGCATGATGCAAGCCAGATGCAATGGACACTGCACACCAAATTCTGACACCACTTTATTCACTAAACGTGTAAAATATGTAATCTGGACAAAGCGTCAATTCATCAAGAACATTACCATGATTATGTGTGGGTAAACAATGCTCACAAAGGGTATATACGAATGACAAAGACACCATAACAACTGCTAACATGACCTTAAGCTCTGATAACTCACGTGCGTACTTCATTGAGTCGTTAACACGTTTGGAACAATGATGTCACTACCAGTGATTTGGCCGTTTGGCAGCCACGCGCATTTCACATGCCAGTACAAGCATGGAAATGAGTCAAAGGGTCATTGTATGCCTTGGACACTAATGTACACGACAACACTACCCGTCAATTAATGATGAACATGTCCATGTATCATTTATCACTGATAAAAACATGACTCCAAAGTTATCCACCACGCACGAGAGCATCAGACAACATCTGGAACTACTTGCAATCCCCATCAACAAGTAGCCACAATCAACTTTATGTGCCTTCGTCAAGAATTCTGCATACTTCTTGTTTGTACAGACCAAGAAGATGCTGATCTCATGTCGCTACAAGTCATCTCGTACAAAGTGATGGTGATTAGTGTTATGCTTTGTGTGGGCATGATGTACACTAATCTTCTATTCCATGGTATGAGCGCTCTAGCTGACACATTCCAACATAACATGCAGTCTAGTCTGACAACACTCACGAAGCAAGCGTATAAGCCACACACTCTCAATAACACTCGTTCCTAACATTAAGGATTTTGTCTCAGTGGAGCTAGGGGTGATACAACCCTTCTTTGTAATGCATCATGACACAAGGGTTCCAACATGCAAAAAGTGCTACTCCATGTCTCCAAGATGCACTACGTCACAATAGAAGTAGGAGTCCTAAAGAGAAAGATGCAAGGAACGTTTATTTGTGGTAAAAAAAGTGGCAACTGCTCGTACAACATGTGTTGTCTTCATAGAGAAAAAAACACCCACCACATGAAGGTGAATTCTGTTGTCAAAATCAGGACATAATGACCATAATCATCTTAAGGTACAAAGAGAGGATGCATCACTTAAGAGGTTATAGTAGAGTATCCCTTGAGTTCATGGTATTGAAGAGTCCGCCTAGGAGAAAGCTGTTTTGATGCATCTTGTGCTTGAAACACTAGAGATAATTGGTATGGGATAACTCCCTGAGTACAAGCATGGACAAAGAGACCAAGCTCAACATGAGGTACATGAGAACGTAAAAAAACATGTAGTTGGAGAGTAGGACCAGTGTACCACACAAGCCCCATTCCCTAACTAGAAACACTCTGCATGAATATACTAAGAACAAAATGGATAAATCTGACCAGACCAAACACCAAGAAGTTACTGGACTTATTGGTCATGTGATGGGTAGTAGTACAATCCACAATCTATGTGACATTGTTGAAACAATCCACAGCTGTGAATGTATAATGAATAACATAGCATAAGGAGTGAAGAGACTACAAGGTAGATGATCATTACGAGAGACGCAGGAGGCCAACATAATGCTCATCTACCTGAAACTTTTATGGACCCAATGCAAGAGGGTTAGCCGGGTGGGCATGCCCTTGAGGATGTGGGTTGGTATCATGTGAACATACATGCATAGTGAAGGTTGAAGTCAACCATCATGATGGTGTCCCATGTACACTCAGAGCTTGAGCTCCAAGGTAACTTTGGATGCTCGTTCCGAGTAGCAAGTAATTAGTAAGGGACTATGAAAAATCTTGTTTCTTAAGCATTTGATCTCTATGATATGCTCGGCTTGGGAAGCACAAGAATTTTCCTCAAAGAGAGAGAGAGAGAGAGAGAGAGAGAGAGAGAGAGAGAGAGAGAGAGAGAGAGAGAGAGAGAGAGAGAGAGAGAGAGAGAGAGCCCAACTGAAGGCACCTCTTGAAGCTGTCACCCAAGACTGAGTTGGTTGTGGTGTCATGAGGCACCACTTAGAGGGGGTTGTAGGAAGGGTGTGATACCATGAGGCTGTGTTTCAAGTGCCTTGTCTGGTAATGGCTTATGTAGTACAACGATCCCTGTATTTGAGTAGAACATTTTCAAGGACAAAAGCTATGTGTTGAAGTTGTTGCCATACATATATCTAGGGGATTGGATTCCTTTGTTGGACTTCAGTGGACATGTTGTGAACAACACAATTGGAGGAGGTTTGTGAAAANAAAAGTGTTAGATTTCTTCACGCCAACGACAAAGGCTGAGTAGGCCTTGTTGACATGACAGGATCCTTCTGTGCTTAGTTAGACATGTACACGATGTAAAGAGCAATGTGCAAAAGCTTGGTTTTATGTGGGAATTTGATTGTATTGTGAAAACACAAAAGTACATCTAGAGTACTACCATGCACTAGCCTCAGAGATGTACACGTACAGCACAAAGTTCTGACTCTGTTCCTAGCACAAGCTGGGTGCAACGTATTTCCAGGTGTCTAGCCCTGGACAAGAGTCTTGGCATATCCTGTAGGTAGACAGGCTTTTAGGAAGTCAAGGTGCCTCCTAGTCAACCTGGCAGTATTGCCAGGCTCACTAGGTTGACAGAGGAGGACTCCAGTAGGATCTGGAAGTGGGTGCAAAGTCAAAAGGCTGACTTTGCTAAGATACTGACAGTTTCTTGCACTGTCAAAGTGCTTGTTTTTAGCATAAATCAAGCACAGTTGTCGCTTCAATCCAACACTCCTTCCGATGAGTGTGCTGGTGATGAATGGCACCTTGTCGATTTCACTTAGAGGCAAAGAATTTGATGATTTCTTTGGTCGCCATAAGAGCTGTTTGAATGAGAGGGATGTTGGCGTATTCGTCGGAAGCAAGAGTCTTGGAGATGAGGTTCAGGTATCTTATCAGGCGGAAGAAAATCTGTTCGATCNAGGAAGTCAAGGTGCCTCCTAGTCAACCTGGCAGTATTGCCAGGCTCACTAGGTTGACAGAGGAGGACTCCAGTAGGATCTGGAAGTGGGTGCAAAGTCAAAAGGCTGACTTTGCTAAGATACTGACAGTTTCTTGCACTAAGATGCTCTAGGATTTTGAGATAAGATGTAACGGCTACCGGCCTCTTCTTTTTTACTGCTCCTCTTGGTTGAGACTATTCCCCTCTCCTTCCTCGTAGGCACCAGTCTCAACTGTACCACATGCTGATGTAGTAAAGCGTCATCAAGCATTGGATGATACGTTGATGATGTAGTAATTCATCGATGAGGTTGTTTACTAGGTTAGACGAGCTTGGTGCTGCCTGTGCAAGGCCATGTGTACACCTCATAGGACTGCATCCTCCAACTTTCCTTGTGTGAGGCAGTTGTTGATTCATCCAATATAGGTCAGAGAAACGAGATGGTCACTCCTCTCTCGGAATTTCCAACATAGCTATTTATACTCCCAAGCGTGAACATAACACTTAGGGTACTAAACCAGTAGTCATCTAGCCTGTACAGTGGAAAAATCCCAATAGGAATTTTCCCAACAATTCACAGACAAATCTGCAACTGGTTGTAAGAACCTTCAAATTTGGAAATGACTGCGCTTGTTTTTAGCATAAATCAAGCACAGTTGTCGCTTCAATCCAACACTCCTTCCGATGAGTGTGCTGGTGATGAATGGCACCTTGTCGATTTCACTTAGAGGCAAAGAATTTGATGATTTCTTTGGTCGCCATAAGAGCTGTTTGAATGAGAGGGATGTTGGCGTATTCGTCGGAAGCAAGAGTCTTGGAGATGAGGTTCAGGNGTGCAAAGTCAAAAGGCTGACTTTGCTAAGATACTGACAGTTTCTTGCACTGTCAAAGTGCTTGTTTTTAGCATAAATCAAGCACAGTTGTCGCTTCAATCCAACACTCCTTCCGATGAGTGTGCTGGTGATGAATGGCACCTTGTCGATTTCACTTAGAGGCAAAGAATTTGATGATTTCTTTGGTCGCCATAAGAGCTGTTTTAATGAGAGGGATGTTGGCGTATTCGTCGGAAGCAAGAGTCTTGGAGATGAGGTTCAGGTATCTTATCAGGCGGAAGAAAATCTGTTCGATCTGGTTTGCAGCCTCCAGTTGCTCATGTAATGGAGCTTGGGTCTCCTTGGATTCTTGTCCAGGATCCAACTGTGATCCTGAACAATTGTGGAGGCTTGGAATAACTTCGGGCACCACAACTGTCATTTCTCCAAGGAGATTGTCAACTCCTATTACCTCCTCAATTCTTACTCCTATATGTGGAGTTGACCTTTCCAAAACTGTCTTGTCACTTGTCTTGTCTTGGAAAGGTTGCAGCGTGGATGGAAGGATCAGACTTGTAGCCAGCAAATAGCTTCTGAGGCTTTGCTGACTCACCCTTGTAGTTGAAAAGGCCACTTTCGCGCAGCTGTTGAACATTCTATTGTTCATAAATGCATTATTACGAGTGGAGGTAGGCTGGGTTCCCTTAATCATTTGGAGACGACCGTCCACCCTTGTCTTCTCCTGAGAGGGCGAGTCGTTACTGAGGTTAACTTCGCTCCATTTGTCTCACATCATCAGGTTCTCTCTTGCCACACTAAGACGCGAGGGGAGATTTCCATTGTCACGCAGGTGGTTTTAATTCAGACTTAACGCAAGAATCACGTTTTTGGCGTATAGTTCCGCCGGCGGCTGCTCTTCGTCATGTCCGCCGCCGGTCGGTTGGATAGTGGTGGAGGTAGTTACAGAGGCGAGACCTTGAATCGCAAGTGGCGAGCTTCTTGTCGCTGGAGTTATTCCACATGGGGTTTTTCCATCTTACTTCTCGGCAACGCGCTCCTACTCCCACGCACGTCCTGCTCCACGGCACCCGTATTGATCGTTTCCACCGGTCGGGGCGACAGTAAGTTGGCAGTTGGTAGTTGCGCTCACAACTTCCAGTGGCCAAGGGCTCAACATGGCAAGGTGAGCCACTGTCCCTCGGGGTCTGCTGCGAGATTTGCCTGTCTTACACACGCAGGTTTGCATTATTGCGCATGCTATAGTTGTCACTTTTGTCTTTTTTTCTTTTTTCTTTTGTTACACCTCTTTTTCTTGTGCTGTTGTTGGAGGTGGTGACCTTGCGGCTTCCAGGTCAGAACGTCGTGGGATCCTGTCTGCTCACTTTGCTCACTTGCGCGAGCAAGATGTTGCTTGCGTGAGGGGGCGAGCTTGGGTCGCGAGCCCACACTCGCGTTCCAAACCCGCTGCTCAACGTCGATCATCTATCTTTGTCACGCCACGTAGTTTTGGCGATCTGCTGACATCTGCGCCTCGAGCAAAGACCAACCACACCAAAACAGTGGACAGTAGCTTTTTGTAAAAACCGTCGCAATAAAAATTTCTGCGACGAATTTTTCACCGGATGATTTCTAACTGTTTTTGCTTCCTGATCCTGCTGATTTTGAAGCTATTGATGATGAATTTTTGATGCATCCAGCTGCTATCCTATAAACAAAGACCCACGAGCATCTAGTTTCAATGTCGCCGAGGCCAATGAAGTTGACGAATCAAAAACTTACTATTTGTTTAACTTTCGAGGTTCCTCACCAGCTACCTCTGAAATGTGAGACTCACAACCTGCTTCTGTGCTACAGCATGGATTTCCATTGCTTCCGTGAATTGCCAATGGCTTTTGAAATGCAAGAGATGGCGTACAATTGACTTGTTGAGCTTGAGTGTTGGTGACGACATGCTCCTTTTCCCCTCTCCCCTTTTCAGCTACATGTTGTACTCCGCATGATAGATACACGATGAAGCACCTGAGCAGGTCACCATTGGATTTCATCATCATGGTGAAAGTGCGCATTTTTTACTTCCCTGTGCCGGAGAGCTCGATGTGGTTTTGCTGGTACTATGAGGGCGCTTTTGAGGTGAGTCCGCACTTGACAGCACACCGATTGAAGATGGGTTTTAGAATTGTCTTGGTTAGTAAGTCCGCTGCATGCTCTGAACCAAGCACATGCATGAGCCGCACAGTGCCATCAATGACCTTTGACTGGATCCAGACGGCCGTTTATGTTGATGTGCTTTGTGCACCCTTGGAATTTGGTGGAGTTTTCTAGGTTGATCATTGACTTTTGTCGACATAGATTTTAGTAGGCTTCTCTTGTCCAAATCTGATGTCGTCAAGAAGGTTCTATAGATAGGTCACCTCATTTGCGGCTGATGTTGCTGCTATGTACTGAGATTTGGCAGAGCTGAATGTGATGATGTTCTACCGCTTGCTTGACCATGAGACTGCGGCACCTGACAGAAGGCACACAAAGCCTGTAGTGCTCCTTCAGTCCTCCTCCGTGCCTCCAAAATCTGCATCAACGAAGCATTCTAGCTCCAGGTCCTTCATGTTGCCCAAGAGTAGTGCATCGTCTTTTGTGGCTCTCATGTACATAAGGGCCTGGCCGAGCTCCTTACAAACCTGTGTTGTGTAGGTCTCGTTCCCACGTGCAAGATTCCCCAGAGCGTACTATTGGTCCGGTCGAGTGCAACTTGCAGCATGCATGAGTGACCCCAATTTGCTGCAGTAGTCGGTCTCACTCCNTCCTGCTCCACGGCACCCGTATTGATCGTTTCCACCGGTCGGGGCGACAGTAAGTTGGCAGTTGGTAGTTGCGCTCACAACTTCCAGTGGCCAAGGGCTCAACATGGCAAGGTGAGCCACTGTCCCTCGGGGTCTGCTGCGAGATTTGCCTGTCTTACACACGCAGGTTTGCATTATTGCGCATGCTATAGTTGTCACTTTTGTCTTTTTTCTTTTTTTTTTGCTACACCTCTTTTTCTTGTGCTGTTGTTGGAGGTGGTGACCTTGCGGCTTCCAGGTCAGAACGTCGTGGGATCCTGTCTGCCCACTTTGCTCACTTGCGCGAGCAAGATGTTGCTTGCGTGAGGGGGCGAGCTTGGGTCGCGAGCCCACACTCGCGTTCCAAACCCGCTGCTCAACGTCGATCATCTATCTTTGTCACGCCACGTAGTTTTGGCGATCTGCTGACATCTGCGCCTCGAGCAAAGACCAACCACACCAGTACAGTGGACAGTAGCTTTTTGTAAAAACCGTCGCGATGAAAATTTCTGCGACGAATTTTTCACCGGAAAATTTCTAACTGTTTTTGCTTCCTGATCCTGCTGATTTTGAAGCTATTGATGATGAATTTTTTATGCATCCAGCTGCTATCCTATAAACAAAGACCCACGAGCATCTAGTTTCAATGTCGCCGAGGCCAATGAAGTCAACGAATAAAAAACTTACTCTTTGTTTAACTTTCGAGGTTCCTCACCAGCTACCTCTGAAATGTGCGACTCACAACCTGCTTCTGTGCTACAGCATGGATTTCCATTGCTTCCGTGAATTGCCAATGGCTTTTGAAATGCAAGAGATGGCGTACAATTGACTTGTTGAGCTTGAGTGTTGGTGACGACATGCTCCTTTTCCCCTCTCCCCTTGTCAGCTACATGTTGTACTCCGCATGATAGATACACGATGAAGCACCTGAGCAGGTCACCATTGGATTTCATCATCATGGTGAAAGTGCGCATTTTTTACTTCCCTGTGCCGGAGAGCTCGATGTGGTTTTGCTGGTACTATGAGGGCGCTTTTGAGGTGAGTCCGCACTTGACAGCACACCGATTGAAGATGGGTTTTAGAATTGTCTTGGTTAGTAAGTCCGCTGCATGCTCTGAACCAAGCACATGCATGAGNAAGGCACACAAAGCCTGTAGTGCTCCTTCAGTCCTCCTCCGTGCCTCCAAAATCTGCATCAACGAAGCATTCTAGCTCCAGGTCCTTCATGTTGCCCAAGAGTAGTGCATCGTCTTTTGTGGCTCTCATGTACATAAGGGCCTGGCCGAGCTCCTTACAAACCTGTGTTGTGTAGGTCTCGTTCCCACGTGCAAGATTCCCCAGAGCGTACTATTGGTCCGGTCGAGTGCAACTTGCAGCATGCATGAGTGACCCCAATTTGCTGCAGTAGTCGGTCTCACTCCTCCCCCTTTGTCCCTGATGCATAAACTACTACTGGGTCAAGGACGCTGGTGCACGTTGATCGGACACGTCAAAGCGTTTAGAGAAATTTGTGTAGCAGGTCTCTTGGCTCAGCTCCAAGATACGCAAGTCCTGGTTACGCTTCACGTTTATGTCAATGTAAAACTCGAAGGATGGCATGAGTGTGATGTTCACCTCTTTGGCCATTGTTGTAGCCATTTCTTTGATGAACTATGCACATGGGAAAATGACGAGGATGCCATCCACATGCACAAGGGCATAGTAGTCTGGACAAGGGTCGGGTGTAGGTCGGTCAAGAAAGAGACAGTCGTCGTAGGACGATGGTCGGAAGACAAGGTTCTCAATAAGTACCTGCAGCTTACTGTATCAAAGGAGTGGACTCTGCCTCAACCCATGGAGGCTCTTGACCAAGTTGCACACACATCCACTATTGTCATCATACCCTTCTAGTTGCTTCGTGAACACTGTTGTGTCTATCTCTCTATGCAGGAAGGTGTTCTTGACGTCAAGCTATTGCACAACATAGCCCTCTACTGTAATAATGGCAAGTATGACGTGTGCTGCAGTGTAGCAACTTTCACGTACATAGGTCTTGCAAAAGTCCTTTCTCTCCACCTATGTGAAGCCTTTCGCAATAAGTCAAGCTTTTACCTTTTCAATGCTCCCGTCAGTCCTGGTCTTGATGCGAAAAACCCACTTCACCCCTACAAGGCATGCATGCAGTGGTAGTTCTGTGATTTTCCACGTTCCTTGCTCCATCAAGATGTTGTAATCTACATCAAGTGCTACTTTCCACTCTGTTGCATGCTCACCACTCAAAGCTTCTTGTAATTTCTTTGGCTCATGTGAGAGGTCCTTCAAAGGGCATGAAACAAGGAGGGTGTAAGAAGGTGTGTCCTGGAAAATTTAGCAAGGATGACCTTGTCCTCTTTGAACACTGAGCATGCTATTATGGAAATATTGTGCTCCTCCTCATTATCTCCTTGCATTTACATAATTTGCTATTGCAGGAGGCATGTGAAGCGCCTATTGTCTACAGCGAGTGTAGGTTCAACCTTCCTCAGCGATTGCAAACCATCTTACACGCCCACTGTCTCAGCTTCATCATTCCGTACATCAACCGACTCATCGTCCAGGGTGGTGCTTTTAAGGTGGCGAGTGTCGGAGGGTGTACACACATGCACCGCCTCATCCAGATTCAAAAGGGTGAGTGGATTTGTGTCTGCTTCTGCTTCTGATTCAGCAAGTGACTCAATGCAGGAGTCGTATAAAGTCTCTAGAAGATCGAGAGATGTTGCCCGTTTGGCCTCCCATGATGCACGTGCGAGAGTTTTTAAGAAGATGATGTCACGACTGATGATGTAGTGTTGTGAGTTGATCTCAATGAACTCCAAGCCTTTCATGTTGGGAGTTTGGCCGATAAAGAGTCCTCAAAACACCTTGCCCGCTATTTTTGTCCTCCGCTCTTTAGGCACGTGCACAAGTGACATGCACCCGTATGTTCACCATGTCTTGATATCTGGCTTGTCTCCATGCCACGCTTGAAAGAACACCATGTTCAGTGGTGACGTGTGAGGTATGCGATTGTGCAACCAGACTGCTTGGTTAAGTGAAAATGGCCACTAGTTGTTGTCAAACCGTGCGCCAAGAAGCATCGACATGAGCCTCTCCTAAATTCTGGAGTTTGCACGTTCCACAACTCTGTTTTGCTGCGGTGTGTAAGGCACAGAAAACTGCTACCCAATACCCATGTCTTCTTGACGAGACATGAAGCCAATGCTCGTAAACTCTCCAGTGTTGTTGGAGCGTAGGACTTCTAGCTTCTTATTGCCCTGCCTCTCCACCATAGTCAGACGATAAAAAGTAGGTCGGTGCTTCATCTCTTGTCTTGAGAGTGTAGCACCAGGTGAGTCGGGTTGCATCGTCGATGAATAGAAGAAAGTAACAGAGACACAAATTCATTGTGGCTGCTAGTAGTGGTCCATAGATATCAGTGTGGACCAACTTGAGCTTGTCCAAAATGTCGCACTTGTTTGCGGGAGGAAACACATGTTATGGCAGTTTTGCCTTCACGCAGTCTTCGTGTGGGTCAGAATTTCTCTTGCTGTCATTGTCCTTGAGGTCAAGCCCATGAGCATGCTCCTGGTTCTTCATGGCCCCAACTAGCTGGTACCTTCCGTGGCCTTATTTCTTGTGCCACACGCTAACATCTGCACCAGAAGATTGATGTAGACTTATGACAGCGAAGAGAGATTTCTGGACTGTTGTTGGATGAGGATTGAAGTCGAGTCCGATCATGCCGCATGCGAGAAAATAGCCCTCGACAAACACTTCCCCTTCACTACTCCGTATGGTGATTTTTTCACCGTTGCTCACAATGTGAGCTCCCCTCTTCATCAGTTGACCAAGTGACGGTAAATTGATGGCAATTTCAGGGATGTAGAGAAGATCACCAAATTTCACTTGAGCTTTGTCGTATCCTGTTGGGAAAAGGCAGAGTGCCACTCTGCCTTTTCCCAACATTGGGACTTGCTTGTTGTTGACAACTGTCACAAAGCCCTTCATGCCAGGCTAGACGTCTTGGAAGCAGGACTTGTCAAATGTGATGTGTTGTGTGCACCCACTCTTCATGTACCACATATACGGTGTACAAATGAGACCGTTACTCTGCGCATCAAAGAGTTGGAACACGAAAGCTGAGTAGTGAAGCTCCTTCTTGCCTCCGTTGTCTTTCTTCACTAACTCCTCTGTCTCCTTCTCCTTGTCACTATCCTTCTTCTTGTCTCCTCGCTTTTTGCCTTGGTAGCCCTTTCGCTGTTGTGCCAGTGCCTTATCCGCAATCCACTTTTTGCAGTCTATTTTCTTGTGGCCAATCTTCTTACGATAGTGACATTTATTTGCAGATAGTGATCATGTACGTTGGCCACTCGTATTGCGGTCGTTGGCGTTTGGACTGGGCTGGGCGGTGACCTGTGAAGATGCTGAGTTCATTATGGATTGGCTCTTCCACGATGGATGAGCTACGTTGGTGTGGGTTGCACTTACTGCAAAAGAAGATGTGTTGTACAGTTTTCCAGCCCTTTCCTTCGCAAGCTTGCAGTCGCGATGCTCTGTAAGCAATGTCTTGCACACGTACGCCTCTGTCAACTCGGGCTCTTACTTGAACTTTAGCACATGTCGTACATTCTCCCAGTCACCATGAGTGGGTTGAACCCACCCCTCAAACATCCTGATTGCTTGTTGGATGCGAGGAGTGAGTTGGCTATCCAGCACCGTGTACGTTACCTTGGTGAAGTAGTTGAACTCTGTGACCGCTTGTGGTCATGACTCCAATGGTGGCGGCGAGTAGTGCCCGTTGTAGATCTCCCATAGGCAATTAATCTAAGCAAACTGCTTGAACTTGAGCGCCCAGTGTGGGAAGTTCCCTCCATTGAACTTGTCGACCTTGATCTTGTGCAGTTACAAGGATATTGTTGTTGCACGTACTGTGATCTCCAGACGTTAGAACGGGGTTCTTTATCCTGCCCATGGTTGGACATGCATAGGATACTACTACATGCATGCAACTGGAAACAGCTGTCTTTGAGGCATTCCTGTAGCTAGTACATGCTGAGCCCTGGAGGCTTGTGACATAGGACTTGGTTGAGCTCTTTGGTGTGATGCTAACGGTGGCACCCTTGGCATCCCTTGAGAATGTGCTAGGAACTGCTATGGCACACCTCCGTTTTTAAACACTCCAAGCTACATCTGCAAGGAGATAGCTGGTTAGAAGACAAGTGGAGGATTTGCTTGAGAGCGATGGGCAGAAGATGCTTGTGACTGTTGTTACCACTACATGTGCTATTGCACTTGCTGCTTCANTTCAAGGGGAGGAGGGCCCCTCCCCTTGATTTTCAAGGGGAGGTTGACCTCCCCCTTGGAACCTCATTGGAACCTCCATGGTTTTGCAATGTGCACGTTGAGTGGAGAGCGTCTCCACGTACTACTATTCCTACCATGTTGCTGCTATCGTACTAGTTGAAAGCACAAAGTGGCTTTGATACCATGTTAGATTTCTTCGCACCCACAGCAAAGGATGAGTAGGCCTTGATGAAGTGACAGGATCCTAATGTGCGTAGCTAGACATGTACATGTTGTAGAAAGCAAAGTGCGACAGCTTGCTTTTCTTGTGATAATTTGATTGTATTAAAAAAGTACAAGAGTAAATGCAGAGTAGTATGATGTAATAGCCTCAAAGCAATACATGTGCAACACAAAGCTCTATCTCTCTTCCTGGCTCAAGCTAGGTGCAACGTCTTGTCAGGCTTCCAACCCTGAACAAGAGTCTCGGCGTGTCTTGTAGGTAGACAGGCCTTTAGGAAGTCTGGACGCCTCCTAGCCCAGCTGGTAGTGTTGCCAGGCTCACTGGACCAACAAAGGAGAAATCGAGTAGGATCATGAACTGGGTGCAAAGTCAGAAGGCTGACTTTGCTAAGGTATTGGTGATAGCTGACACTAAGATGCTGTAGGATGCTGAGATAAGATGTGACGGCTACCGGTCTCTCCTTTTATACTACTGGTCTTGGTTGAGACAAGCCCCCTCTGCATCCTCGTAGGTAGGAGTCTCGACTGTACCACCTGGTGATGTAGTGAAGCATCGTCCAACATTAGACGACGCGTTGATGATGTAGTAATGCATCGACGAGGTCGTGCACTGGCTTAGACAACCTCGGTGCTGACTATACAATGCCATTTGCACACCTTGTAGGGTTGCATCCTCGAACATGCCTCATCTAAGGCAGTTGTTGAGTCATCTAATGTAGTTGAGAAAACCAAGGTGGTCACTCTTCTCTCGGACTCTCCAACATAGCTATTCACACTCCCAAGAGTGAACACAACACTTGGGATACTGAACCACTATTGAGTTGGCCTGTATAGTGGGAACTTCCCAATAGGGATTTTCCCGGCAAGTCACACACAAATCTGCAACTGCTTGTAAGAACATTCTAATCAGGAAGCGACTGTGCCTGGTAGTAGCATAAATCTAGCACCGTTATCGCTTCAATCCAATAAAGACAAGTCCATAAACTTTTCAGTCCATAGGAGCCAAATAAAGTCACTCTAAATGGAGATAATCACGCAAATATTCATGGACATCACACCTGCTGGAATTCCATTCAAATAAATCTATTGCTTATTGTTAGATCTTCATTCACGCAGAGCTCAGGAAGGTCCTCTGTGAGCACTAGATAATAAGTTGAAAAGATAGAGGATGAAGTTAAACAAGCTGAACTACTCTATCCTGAGGGGATTGGATGTATTATAGTTTACAAACCCCATATGTTTCCATTAAGAGTTTTGTGCACTGTCCACTTCATAGTTCTTGATCATCATCCTTGAAGAAAGGGGGAGTGACATGATCATATCCTTGAGGAAATTAATTATGTTGCTTACAGCCAGTCAACATGCTGTACTGTCGTGCATATTCGTTCAAACTAATTTTTTTAGTTTGCCCATGTGTGCCTACAAGAATTGCTTGTCATTTGGGCCAATTCCTCTCAAAATTGTGCCATTGCAAGTTAGCTTTCGTTCAAAGATGTTCACAGAATAAATCCACTTCCACCCAGATTTTCACGTAAATTCAGTCTGGACTAAGTCAATATGAGTCAATGTCCTCGAGCTTGGGCTCCAGTGGCAACAGGGTACTATCCTCCGCGACTGCCTCGGCGGGAAGACGTGCATCACAAAAGCATTGAGCTCACTTGTTGCTATCACGGTCTGACGGTCGACCATGCTTGTAGGCTCCGATGTTCCAAGTTTGGCAATCTGAAACTCAACTTACCGAGGCCTCCGGACTTTTTCCACCAGGGCTGGTGTAACGGGTCGAGTCTCCTTCTCCTACTCTGAAGTCATCGTCGGAGTTTGCAGAATAGCGTTCTCATTCCACATTAGGGGGTTACCCTCTTCGCAGGACTGAGGGGCAAACGTCATCAACGACCCAGAGCGGGGAGACTCAAATATTTTGAGTCTCTGGGTGTCCATTTCCGATTTTACCTTACCCCTGATTTTGGGACCCAAACCGCGGGTTATTACCTCAAACTCATGCATTCGGACGAGTTTTCAGGTTTCGAAACTCATAGTTTGTCCTAAACAAACTCGAGTTTTTTACGTGTCGGCACAAAATTGTTGCGTGCGAGGCACGATCAGCAATTTTGTGCATACTTTTCTCGTTTGCTTCTCGCTCTCACCCTCGCTCCTCCTATCCCTTGTCCTCGCTTGCTCGCTTGCAAAGAGGTCAAGGGGGGGTGAGGGCACGAGGCAACGAGGCCTCGCCCCCGAGGCTCTTGTGGCCCCTCAGCCGCCGATCGCGGTAAGGCCGCGATCGGTGGCTGGCGGCTGGTCGGCTGGTGGCCGGCCGGTCAGTTCGCCGGCCGCCGGCCGTCTAGCCAGCCGACAGTGAGCTGGCCGGCGTCCAAAAAAGTACTGGCCGCCGGCCAGTCCTCGCTGACGCGAGGGGAAGTGCGCAACCACCCCTTGCTTCACCAAGGAGGGAGGGACGAACTGGCCCTCCCGCTACATTCCTCCCCACTTATTATGAACCGTCCCGGTTCATGAACAACAAGCAGGATTGTCAATCAGTGAGTCGTCAACATTGTGAAAGAAAATTGAATGATCTCAATCACCAGCTAAACATGAACACGTGCATGGAACTTGGACCTAAGCTGTAGCTTTTGAGTCAGCACAGCTAGCGGTCTCCCCCCTTTAGGTTGGAGCGTCTGCACGACAACCATGTTGGGCGTCCCCAACCTCCTATGGTTGCAATCCATGAATGCCAACCTGCGGGAATATTGTTCATTTCTTCCGCATTAAGATGGTGCCCCCTGACACGCGTCGATCCGTGCAAGCTACCAGCTTGCTCCAATACTCGTTGACCACCCCTGTGGGCGACCGAGATTCGGGCTCCCATGAGTTATGTTCATGTCCACACCTGGCCCAATGAACGAGGAATTCCCTAACAACCCACGACTGGAGAGTACGCTCTCGGTGCTGGAGTAGGCGAAGGATCTCATATTGGCCATCGGCAACTAGGACTGCGGGTGTTGGCTGAACGGTTCCCGTTGCCGTGTATGGAGCCAACAGGCTCACATGAAACACGTCATGTATCTTCATACTCGACAGAAGCAACAATCGGTATGCCAGTGGCCCGATGCATGCAACAATGGGAAATGGCGCAATCCACTTCGATAAATGTTTTTGCGCCCCCGGCGACTTCGGTCAAAGATTCTTAGTGCTAGGAAACACTTTGTCACCAATGTCAAACGAGACCTCACGGCGACTTTTGTTGGCAGATGCCTTTTGTCGTTGCCGAGTAGCTTGAATGTGACCCTTCGCCTCCTGTAGCAAGGAGTCAATGCGCTCGGCAAAGACTTGAGTAGAAGGAACATGTCCTTTAGTAGTCCCACTCTTCACCAATGAAGAGGGAACCATTTGATGCCGACCACTGTTCAACACAAACGGTGTGAAAAATGTAGACTTGTTCACCGAGTTGTTCATCGCAAGCTCTTTTGGTGCTAGGACTTTGTCCCATTCATTCATGGCAGGGTCCACGTACATGCTGAGCATTTTTTCAAAGTGCGGTTCATGCACTCCGTTTGTCGGACAGTTTTAGGGTGAAGCGTTGTCGACATCTGCAACTCACTGTCGAAGTACTCATGCATCTTTTGCCAAAACTTTCTAGCAAATTTTTTCATCTCGACCGAAGATAATGCGCAACGGCAATCCGTGGTACTTTACAACATCCTCAAAGAAGAGACGAGCAGTCTCCTCTAAGTTCACATCATTTGATGTAGGAATAAAGTATTTCATCTTAGAATATCCACAACCTCTAGTATTCCATTGTGGCCACGGGTCACGTCGGAAAGAACTGTAATGAAGTCGATGCTGACGCACTCCCATGGAGTCTTAGGAATGGAAAGCTGTTGGACGAGTCAAGCAAGCTTCTTGTTACTAGCTTTATTCCAAAGACATGGGTCGCATGTCATGCAATACTTATGGACATCGACACTCCATCTGGGTCACCAATAGTGGTTCAAGAGTGCATGTCCGGTCTTTCGAGGTCCCACATGACCTGCGACCGGCAGGTCGTGGAACTGGGAGCTAACATTTGCTCTAAGGTCTCCCAAGTTTGGCGTAATAACTTGTTCTCTGTGCCAAAAGATTCCTTCGGTCTCCACCAATCCGTACTTTTTCAAATTTTAAGAGTCTTGAAACCAAGAATCCAAAATACTCCATCCAGGAACTGTTTACAAAACCGTTGTAATGGATTTTCTCTTGTGGTGGTTGCCGTAGAGGTTCAAGGGGATCTGGTGTTTGTACTGTTGCAAACACCCACTGACCTTGGTGGTTGCTTTGATTTCCATAGAATGTTTTCTTAGTGGATCGGCCACATTGATGCGTCCTGGCCAATGTTCCCATGTGAACGAGAATCGGCTCAGGTATTTGCTCCAACGTGCCTGTCATCTTGATTGGTTTGGTTACGTTTAGAAAAACACCAATGGGTTATGGTCAGTAACGACCATCACACCCCCTTCAGCACCCTTGAGATAGCAACACCATATCTTGAAAGTGTGTACTACTACAAGGAGCTCTTGATCCGCATTTTTGGCTCTCATACGCAACTGGATGACCGTTCTGGATGAGGACGGCTTGGAGTCCTACTACCGATGCATCACATCGAACCTCCCACGGTTGCGATGGATCCGGAAGAGCTAGGACAGGCCCTGTGGATAGAAGCTCTTTGACTTTGAGACAAGCGTTCTCGCAATCAGATGTCCATTTCCAGTGCACGTCTTTTCACGTGAGCCTGGTTAGCGGTGCGACCAGGGTCACATACCATTGCATAACCCATCAAAAATAGTTTGCAAAGTCAAGAAAAGACCGAATCTGCCCAACATTTTCGGGGCGTGGCCAGTCTACAACGGCTAGGACCTTTCATGGGTCAACATGGATGCTGTCCTTGCCGACGATGTCTGCAAGGAATTCAAAGCCGGACAGTGCCAACGGCACTGATCACAGCTTGAGGCTTCCTTGAATGTGTAATCTGACTTTGGATTTGGAATCTACAGGAAAAACCGTGCAAGATCGACCCAAGAATGGGGTCGATCCATCAAGAATTGAGGAAGTTACGCCCGGCCGAAGGTTGGACCGGCCGAGGGGAAAACAGATGACGGGAATTCATCCCCAAGGACCAAGGCTCGACCCTCGGAAGACCCAACAAGGCCGAAGCGCACCTTGGGGCCCGGATAGTCAATGATTCAAGGATCATTGAGGGCCAAGGGCACTTCGGAATGGCGCCTCGATGTGTTATAACCAGCAAGGGCGCTTCGGGCGGCCGTCACCGCCGCTAGTGGTGCTGCCAGCGGCAGATTAGCGTGGTTCACGGAAACGGCCATATCTCGGCCGTTCCTCCACGGAATGATGCGATTCTTGGTGCGTTGGAAAGCTGGGAAGATGAGCTATGTGATGCTTGAGCAATAACGCTCATCCCAGGCCCATACGGAGCCGCGCACGGCTCGGCGACCTCGGGTCGCCCAGGATGTGTCATCATGTACATATAGTCTTGTATGTTGATACTTGAATAACAATTACAGTTTACTCCCACTGTGCCACACGTGTTCCCGTGCTCCCCCAAGACGATCCTACGCTTCCGCAATGCCGGGTTGGTGTGCACCGGCCTCCCCTTGGTCGCTGTTGCCGCCGGTTGGTGCCTCCACCATCCGGTTAAGGCTAGCACACTGCGCCCGGTTCACACTTGGTCTCAGAGCCACCCTTGGCTCAGGGGCACAATCATCCACGTGGTAACCTCTCCTGGTCAGCGTAGACCTGCACGCATCTCGTCTCTTTGGCGGATTCGTGCCCAAGGCCAACCACGCACTCGGGTGACAAGGCGGTAACCGGAGGACCCGTTGAGGAAGAAGTTGTACCGGACGTGAAGATGACTTCAACCGGCTCGTCCTCGTTGGCCGCGGCGTTTGACGCACAAGGCGAAGTAACAGCAGCCGCAGCGTTGCAGAAGTTGCTTGCCGACATGCAGGCCAAGATGGACCTGTTGGACGAGTATCTCAATCAAGAGCTCGCGAAGCGTCCAGTGACAACACCAGTGGCAGTTGCCACCGCTAACGTACCTGCGGTGGGTGTCCCGAGCCCGCCCAAGCCGGAGTCGTTTGACCCATCGAAGAAGGATGGGCCAGCTCCGCACGCTTGGATACTCGGACTGGAATTGTACTTCACCGCCATCGGCGTGGATGCCTCAAGGTACGAGGCGCGCCGCGACTATGCCGTGACCCTGTTGAGAGGGGCATCGTTGGATTGGTGGGCCGATGTGATGCGGTCCAATCCACACGGCAGTGGAGCAGCAATGGNGTTACTCCTGGCTCCTCTCAGTCCAAACCGCCAGTTGACCGCCCACCCGAATGCCTTGCGGCAATTAAGGGGGTTTCCGAGGTCAAGGCATGGGACGCGGGGTATGAGGTGGAGCAGCCCGCACTTCTCTTGGAGGCGCGAGTGAAAGGCGTCAAGGGGAAGGTGGGGAGCCTGCTGGATTGTGGCGCGAGCCACAGCTTTGTGGGCATGGAGTGTGCTCGGAAGTGGGGCCTTGCGCTCACGAGCAAGAAGCGGACCGCTAACCAAGTGGACGACACGATTGAAGTGGGGTACCTGGCCCGTCCCCTCTCCATTCGCGTGGGGAACCTTCGCATAACGACCGTATACCGGGTGTGCCCGATGAAGGATTACGATGTGATCCTCGGCCGTGACTTCCTCCACAAGTACAACCCCGTCGTCAATTGGGAGGCGCGCACCGTCTCAGTCAAGCTCGGAGACAAGGAGTATCCCCTGCCTACGTGGTCCGAGGAAGAGACCGCGGAGGAGGAGACTTGCGAGGAGGAAGCGCCGCAGCAGTCGGTGCCTCGCAAGGAGGAATCGGCGCCTATGATGCTGAATTTGGTGCAGCTCAAGCGCGCGATTCGAAAAAAGGAGCAGATTTTTTTGGCGTTCGTGCGAGACGTGGAGGACGATTTCGACGAACCAGAGGACGTGGCGCCTGCTGTGGCGCATGGGGCGACTCGTGAGCAGCCGAGGGCCCAAGGCAAGTTTGCCGCGGTGCCCGAGGGGCTTCGGAAGGTGTGTACGGAGTTTGAGGACGTGTTCCCCGACACCCTCCCGGCGGGTCTGCC
>SZWC01014838.1:25829-50481 GCA_023375785.1 Penium margaritaceum
ACTACCACCACCACCCTCACCACCACCACCACCACCACCACCACCAAGAGTGAGGAAGATAACAAGATAAGGAGATGATAGTACGACTGGGAGAAACAAACCAGTTTGGCCCAAAGTAGTTGACGAACACATCAACTTCAATCGTTTCCAGGAACCAGAGACAGTGTGAAAGATTTATACCATAACCCATGCCCACGGTTATGGTTTTCCCATAGCCACGGGCCACGACCACGACCATGACCACAGCCACGGGCCACGACCATGATCACGACCACAATCACGACTACGATACGGCCAGGACAACGACCACAACTACGACGATTACCACGGCCCTGACGGCGACCATGATCATAACCACGACCATGACCCTTTGACCATGACCCTTTGACCATTACCCTTTGACCATGACCACAGCTACATCCACAAACATGTTCACAGCCACCCACAGATATGACTGCAGGAACAATTCCTGCTGACTATGAGAATAGTTCACACTCGCACAGTTTCCACAGTTTCTTGAAAGCAAAAGTTTCAACAGTTTGAACAGTTCTCTTCTCAAGTCAAAGATTGGGCTGTAAAAACAGTTTGCTCGTCAAGTCAAAGTATTAGTTTCAACAGTTTCAGCAAGGCTTTTTTTTTGTCAAGCCAAAGCAAAAGTTTTAACAGCTTCAACAGTTTGTTTGTCAAGTCAAAGCAAAGAAAAAAAAGATGAGAAGGGTGCAGAGGGCACGGTGAGAGGAGACCTGCAGGGGGACAGAGCAGCAGAAAAAAAAAAACATATCAGCAGAGCTCCCCAGCATACACACATACCAGCAGGGCACCGCAGCAGACGACAGCCCACGACGGCAGCACGTCAGAGAGGTAGCCAGGAAGCAGTCCCACGTTGTCCCCAATGTCCTTGGCCACACCCAACGTCGTCAGTTGCTGCTGCGACAGCCCCAGCACGGACTGCGGAGGGACAGAGGGCGAGCAACAACACCGAAGGAGCAGAACCTTTGCACATTTTCTCTCATGGACATGGACCAGTGCCATCTCTTGGCAAGGTCCAGGGTCATTAGCTGCTGCTGTGACAGCTTCAGCTCAGACTGAGAGAGAGAGAGAGAGAGAGAGAGAGAGAGAGAGAGAGAGAGAGAGAGAGGNCCCCCCCCCCCACACACACCTCTTCAAAAGAGGGGGTGGGACAGAAAGGGGGGGCAAAAACAAAAAGAAAGAGGAGGGGGGACCAAAAGAGTGCGAGGAACCGAAACAAAATGGAGGGGAAGAACAAAAAAAGGGAGGTGGGAAGAGCAAGAGAGCGGGAAATCAAACAAGGAAGCGGTGTGTGTGCCCTCTCCGTTTGCCCTGCTAGTTGTGGATTTCACGGCCAGTAAGAAACTCCATGCACACGACAAGAAGGGCCCTGCGAGTGGGTTGTTTCCTTCACGGGACTGGTTTATGCTTAACCTCCTGAACGACGCCAAGCACGTGATTGGCTGCACAGACCACCACAGGAAAACAAGAAAGGGAGAAAACAAGGGCAATGCGGACCTTGAGGGTGGAGGAGTAGACAGCGAAGTTGTAGCTGTTGCCGGAGCAAGCCAGCAGCCACATGGAGCCCACGAGGCTGAGCCATCTGCCCGACTGGATTGCTGCGTTCATCTGCTGCGCCGCATGCCGCCCGCTCACCGACTGCTGCTGCGGCGCCATGGCGGCGCGCCGGAATGTGTCCCCGGAGGAATGAATGGTTTTCTGAAGTCGAAAGAGACAACGTCAGCAGAAGTAGCGCAGCATGGCGAGGCTTTCCCTTCTTCCTTTCTTCTTCTCCAGCGTCCCCCGCTCGGCCTTTCTTTGCATCATCTCGAGGTGCAGCGCGTAACAAATGCTCACTACGCCATCGTCCCCAGAAATGGCTGCACCCGCGCTGTAAACCTGCCCGAGCATTGGTGAACATGTCGCAGCAGACCTACGCTGACCCAGCGAGATGCAGCCATGCCGTTCTGCCTCCCTGCGACAAGCGGCTCTACACTTCCGCCAGTGCCGTCTTCCTTAAACTTGGGGGGAGAGGGGGGGGGGGACGGAAAGCGTCGGTTACTATCAGAGGCCAGAGCCATGGCGTCAAACAAAAAAATCTATCATGTACTGGGAAGGATCTTTCCCCGAAGTGCGAGCATAGACCTCCGAGCTTTCCGCGGTGCGACCGGATGTGGGGCGCGCACGGATGTCGAGCTTTCGCTCCGACTTTCACCATCCTTCCGACATCGAGCATCGGGGGTGTGAGACATGAAAAGCAGAGACGAATATTCGTCAAGATTGTGGGGATGCAAAAGATTGAAAGGGCTTCGGAGGAGGGGAGATGGACAGGTCCCATCCAAACTTGGGCACACAGCAGCTTACGACTCCAGCCTTCGAACCGTCGTCATTGCTTTGACATCGGGCGATGTCACCAGGTTCCAGCGATCTACGGGAAGGCAAGAAACGTATGCGATTTGAAGACCAGGAAGCGAATGCAGATTGGACAAATAAACATCGTTTTCAGTCGCATTTAAGCAGGACTCAATACAACACCGAATAGACAGATGCCTTGCTGTAAGAAAAAAGGAGTCTTCAATCCTACAGTCCGTTCCACCCTGGCCGGCAAAGATCATTCGTCGAAAAGTTTGCACGCTGGCTGGTTGCTCAAGAAATAGACCAGTCTAAACACATGACCAGGCATCTCAGCTTCCAGGCTTTCAGTTGCAAATTTGAAATGCAAAGCTGAAGGTGCATACCCGTCACACAATGCGCAACAGACGTGGTTCATACGGATAAGGAGCAAGAAAAGACGGATTTTAAGATTTTTGACGAATGGTGAATTTTTATCGAGCATTGAATCTACTTTAATGACAATTTTTAAGTGAATCTATAACATACATACCAATATCAGAACAAAAATGAGGCAAGAGTCATGTCCTCAGAGCTCAAGTCGAGCAACGCATGCCATTTCACGCCAAAAAGTTGAGGGAATTCAAGAATAATGAGGCGCAGTTTCAAAATAATCCAACGCTCTTGAGAAGTTTACCAAACAATACCAAAACATTGATATAGTTCGCGTCACTTTTGTCGACCCTTCCGAAAGGTGGTCAAGGTAATGGGAAACTTCTGGAATGGAATGGAACACTAATCCGGGCAGCTAGCAAAAACACCCTCGACCGAAGGGTTAAAAAATCTTGAAGTCGCCTTGCGATGGGCCATGAATGCAAGGACAAATATGCCCACTTGCAAAGTTCAGAGACTTGTGTGCACTAGGTGAGAACATGCGTGGAAGCTTCCTATTGACAGAGTCCCTCATTATGCGTGAATGTCTGGTCAGACAATGACGACAGTCACAAGTCCTACACACAGCGGCAAGCATCTCGCTAGGAGACACAAGGCAAAGTGTCACAATGCTTCAATAGCGTTTGTAGAGAGATGCAAAATGATAGGTTCCTGGCAAACGTACCCGCCGCGACGCACGGCGGGTGCCGCACGCGGCGGCACAATGTTTGTCCTAAAACGGGCCCAAAATCACTGTTTTGGTCATAACTCATCGTAGACATGTCAGAACGCTACAACATCTAGACCTAAACGTGTAAAATCACAAGTCAGACGCTACGACTCGTCACATGCATGCATCCGGCATCAAACAGTGCACAACCAATGCGCAAATATGCAAATTGGGCCCACAGCCAGACCACCAATAAACTTCTACGTGTTGCAGAAGAGCTACAAGAGGTCCCATACAGTGTCCACAACCCTGTGGCGGTCATCAGTCAGCTCCAAGCTGGTAGTCCATCACCAGATGACACACCGGTACCATCTGGGTTCGCATCAGAGATCTTCACAAGCATGGACACCGTCGAGTGGTCAGAGTAAACCGTACAAATGAACCGGAATGTCACAAATAACAACACTCCCCCATGACCCGATGGTACGCATGTCGATACACGTGCACTACGTAAATGAGTGCAACAACGAGCGCAAAAACAGTAGTGACACAAACACAGATACATACACACCCCGCACTCAACCACTCTCACGCAAGGGGCAAAGCCCAACAGAACAAGTGGCTACCAAAAACTTCTCGCATGCTAATGCCTTCGTCAAGAAGTCAACACAAAGCATGTCAGTGCCGACCCATACCCTACTGCCTGATGATTTCAACCATTTAGCAGTTGCTAATTTCATAATCTTTGATTTCGGCGTCGGGTTTATATCCTTGGTGTTTCTTTAAATTCGTCGAAAATGATGTGGTGCCTCTTTAAAGTCGGCGACAGGTCCGTGTCAATTTCTTTATTCGGCGACCTCGGAATGCCGTTGGACACATGGCCGTCGTCGTGTCAGTTTCGCGCGCGTCGTGCTTCGTCAACGCCGACGCTGTAAAATGTATTTCGCTGCAATGGCCAATCACGCCACAGACGTTGGCACGTAGGGATAAGGGCGGGGAAGGTACGCGCACGTACCGTAGTCTACCCAGCTAATCTCCATTCACTTTTTGCAGTCCCCTACGATGGAACGCTATCTGCAGAAGGTGTCGCCCGAAGAGCGCGCACGTCGCATCATGCAGGCTACTTGTCAAGGTCCTACAGCTCGAACGCCACCACCACGTCGTCCAGTGGGGAGGCCGCGCAAGCCTGTCACGCTCGCGTTTGACAACACCAAGGAACCACGCATGCCAGTGCATGATCATTCCACAAAATCTGACCGCAGGGACAGTGTCGCTACTCCAACACCCCTATCCCTCCCGTCGACCATTCCACTCGTGTGGTGCCAGGTGACGTCCACCGGTGGTTCTCAGTCCACCGTCAACTGCAACGTGACCACCCGCCTGTGTCCTCCAAGAATGACTTGGAACTACAGTCCAGGTGCGGGACCCTCTGGCAGTGCGGACATCCCCAAGGGAAGTTGCACACCCCCTGAGAGGCGCCGTCGAACAGCGGCGGAAAAAGGGAAGGCTCCCGCCACGTCACCGGTGAAGCGTCCACAGCGGGAGCGTCCAAGAACAAGGCTCCGTACAGGAGCGCTGTTCATCAACGATGCTCCTCGCGAAAACGTGAATAACAGCAATGGCCATGGCAACATCAGCGACAGCAACAGCAGCGGCAGCGTCAGTATCTACGACAAGGAGGCGTCATCCTCCACATCCAACAGCCAAGACAGCGACGACTCAACCGATACGGAGTGCCTTGCTCTCCAGGTCACCTCGAAGACAACAACCGCCGATACCGGTACATCAACGGCTGGTTCTGCCTCTCGCAAGAGAGGCAAGTACGTCGTCTGGTTTGGTTCGGGGAATTTTTGAACCATTTACCAGGCGTACAAAACGCAGCCGTCCGCGTACGCAACCGTGCAGCATCTCCATCGTACGTTCAGTACACCGGATGGATACTGTATGTTCGACCGACTTGCGGCGAGCACAGTGGCGGGGTGGTTCGTGGAGGGCACAAAAATCGTTAAAAAGCAGTAAGAGGAAGCTATCCTGGCATCTATAGCGGCAGCACCATCAGCTCCAGTCAGCAACAGCAAGCGCAAGCAAGGATGCAAGGGGAAGAGTTCCTGGATCGCTCCCTAGCCAGCAATCATGCAAGAGATCAAGTCTTCAAGGAAGACCGAGCAGCTGGCGTGGCGCTGAACAGTAAAATGGTGCGGCAGCAAGTGCGGGGGATCATCGCGCGCTATGCACCCGATGAGCTTGAGCGCATGGGGCTGAAGGCATTGGGCAGATCATGGGTGCGCTCTTTCATCACACGTGAATTGGGATGGTCATGGCGCGCTGGAACAACGGCTGCACAGAAGGTGCCCGCCGATTGGGAGGAGCAGGTGCTGACGTTCCACCGGCGGGCATCCTGCATGGTGACCCTTTACAGCATAAAGTCGTTTATGGTCATCAACGCCGACCACACCTCGATGCAGCTGATGCCAGCATCGGAGCACACGTACCCTCCCAGCGGAAGCGACGATGTCGGCATCTTTGGTCTCGAGGACAAACGCTGCATCACGGCGGTCGTGACCAGCGCCATGACCAGTGACCTGCTCCCCATGCAACTCATTTTCGGGAGCAAAACGGCGAGATGCCTGCCGGGGGGTGAAAACGCCACCAGACTGCTGAAGTCCGGGTGGAACCTCACCTTCACGCCGACGCAATGGGTGAACGCGGACACCGCGCATGAGTGGGTCTGCGCTATTGTCGTTCCGTACTACAAATGCACGTACGCCGCCCTCAAAGTCAAGGAGGGAGAAGCTGACACCCTGCTCGTCCTCGACGCCTGGCGACCTCAGTGCAGTGCGACATTCTAAGAGTGGCTGACAACAAGTTTTCCATACATGCGTACCGTGTACATCCCTACGGGATGCACACCGAAGGCGCAACCAGCGGACATAGGCATCATGCGTCCACTGAAAAACAAGCTTGAAGAACTATTTGCAGAGTGGGGTTCCGAGCGGACAGGCATGAGAGAGAGCACGGGCGTTGGGATGAAGGTCACAAAGGAGGCAACATGCTCGTGGTTTTATGATGCATGGATGTACCTGCGTGATGCTGAGCCGCTAGTGAAGAATGCGTGGGCCAAGTTAAATTTCCCCAGGGTTTTCGATCCCGCGTTTCAGCGGGCAGCAACACCATACGCTGGGAAATTACTTTTCCACACTGATGAGGTCAAAGAGGAGGACGTCGTCGTGTACTGTGTTTAATGAAGTCATTTTGTCTTTTCCACTCTCCACATGTTTGACCCCCTCTCGCCACCAGAATTGTGCTTCGCCGAATTTGAACATCTCGCAAGACTGCCTGAAAATGACCGGGAAAATGGCTGCATAGGACACCTACCAAAATAGAACATCATAGAATACCCTAAAATGAAAATCCTATAGTAACACTTTAAATTCGTTCGTGGACTGTCTGAATCAATTTCATGCCTGTATAAATTTGTCCAAATGTTCAATTCGGCAAAGTTTGACCAGAAAAAAAAAATAGTCAAAATTGAAATCATCAAGCAGTAGTGTATGACGGAGATCACGTGTCACTCCACCAAATCACGCACGAGGTGATGCTTAACCGAAATCTGCTTCGTGGGAGCGTGAAAGACACCAGAGTTCTCCGCAATGGCAAGAGCACTCTGGTTTTCGCAGTGAAGCACAATGGCAGGTACTGACAAATCCAGCTCAAGGAATAGGTGCTGCAACCACACTGCCTTAGTAGCCCTTGCACCCAGAGCAACAAACTCTACCTCCGACAAGCTACATGCAATGCAGCTCTGCTTCCGCTACCCCAGGACACAATAGTACCATCGAGCAAGAACACGTAAACGGTGCGATTGCGTCCACCTGGATTCCAGGCCTAGTCACTGTCGGGGTAGCCGTCAAGAACCACCAAACATTGCAGGCGAAAGCAGAGTCTGATGTACAACATGGAGACCACGTACCGCATGACTCGCAAAACCGCACGAAGGGCCTTAGAACGTGGAGCCTGAGAAAAATTTGCAAGGAGGTTGATAGAAAAAGGGATGTCGGGGCGTGTGGTAATGTCCAGGTACATAAAAGATCCGATGTGTCAGAGGTACAAGGTCATATCCACTGTCTCCCCCAGCTGTGTGGGATCATTGACCTTTAGGGCATCATGCACGTCAGGTATGCGAGGTGTGGAGCCGTGGGCACTACGCCAAGGTAGCGGAAGCGCTCCCCCACAACACGTGCGTACCAGGCCTAATGCAACACAAGTGTTCAATGTTTGCGGTCTCGAATGATATCCATGTCAAGAACCACGACCGTAGGATTAAGATCCTTTATCCCATAGGCAATCTGGAGGACCGCCTTGGCCTCCTTCGCAACCTCCATGGAAGGCGATGCAATCAGAAGTTTGTCAAGATAGACCAGGATTTTGGTGAAACGCTCTGTCGTTCGTCGCATAACGAGAGAGGGATCTGGCTTGCTCTGTACATATCCTGCACGAGTCAGGGTACCACTAGTCTCTCGGTTCCAGCAACGAGGAAACTACTTCAGGCTGTACAAGGACTTGTGCAAGCGCCAGACCTTGTCATCGTCCTGTAAGCTTGGTTTCTGAGCCACAAAAATCTCATCATCTAGAGAGCCATACAGGAATGCATTGTTCACGTCCATCTCGTGCAATTCCCGGTCATGCTCGGCCACCACACCGAACAGAGCACGAGCCGAGGTCATACGGCTGACAGGGGCAAAGGTGTTGGTGTGATCGATGCCCTCAATCTAAGAGTACCCATTGATGACCAAACGATCCGTGTGGCATTCCAGTAAGCCATCCGGCTTCACTTTCTTCCAAAAGACCCACTTGACCTCAATAGCCTTCCCCCGAGGTGGAAGGTCATCTAGCTTGTAAACTCCGTGCTCTCTAATGGCACGAAGCTCATCATCACAGGCATGCGTGTGCATCCACTGACGAGAGAGCTTTCCTCAGTGTGCCCGGATTAGGCGCCATAGAGGTAGAGCTGTGAGTGGCAAGTGCACATGACTCAATGCTGGGTCTAGCAACTACAAGATCAGCTGCTGCATCACAAGTAATATGAAACTCACTAGTGACCAAATCGTGCCCTATAGGGCACGCTGGATATATGTCTGTGTGGTCTGTATGGACACTCATGGCTAGGGCCTTTTTGCCAGGATCACCACTCCCGGTGTTGCAAGTTTAGGGCCTAGGTGCGGTGCCTGACACCCGCTAGACTCTGGAGACCAATGGTCGAAGACAACCATCGGGTTCATGCGAGTAACTTGGGCTCAAAGGGCTCACCTCAGGCTAAGAGACAGGCACGACCACAGCGAGTGGGCACTGAGGCCAAGGGGCTGGCGATATAGTATGAGGAGATGCGTGTGTGGGAGACACGGAACCGGGTGTGATAGTGGGAGCAGGATTGGAGGCAGGAAAACGTCAGAGTAATGGTGGACACATGTACAAAATCATGGGTGCTTGTGGGGTGCGAGGCAGCAGGGGCAGAAACCGGCTATGTGGGAGAGGTCTCTACGCCGACAGTGATGATCGCTAGGTCATCAAGAGCCAGAGACCAAGAAGTGGAGGGGGCTCAAACGGACATATCAGCCGGACGAGAAGTGCTCGCAGGCCCATGCTCCACCATCCATCCATAAGCCTCAACCGCAAGAACGTGCATAACGGGAAGCGACATGATCGAAGATAGATCATAGTAGGTGAGAGACTCAAAGAAGAGCACGTTGCGGGACTCAACGATGCAATGACAGGCGTGGTCCCAAAAGCGCCAGGCCTTTGACCGCGAGGAGATACCCACGAGGGCACACAAGCGACCCCGTGGGGAGACCTCAAACCCCTGCTGGTCCCCGCTGTACCACACAGAAACAATGGATCTTGACCACGAGGTGCTTTTAATGCTTGACCTTGAGCTTAGCTTGCAGAAAGCAAGCTAAGCTCAAGGTCAAGCAGAAAAAGCACCTCGAAAAGATACAGGGGGCCAGACAGACCATCAAAGCACACAACCCCAAGACCCTGGACCAGCAAGGACTGACCAAAGCCTGTGCGAATGGAGCGAACAGACACAAGAAGACCAAGAACAACAAAGTCACTACAACGACAGGTCATATGATGAGTGGGACCATGATCGATGATCAAAGTGCCACCGGGATCACGACCAAAGGACGTAACTATACAATGGGCAATGGAACACTCTGCCTTAGACAGGCGCTCAGCAACAGGTGAGGAGGAACGACGAAGAGCACAGAGGTGATACTCATGAATCGAATCCATAATGTCAGGCCCATCATTATCACATGGCAACTCTGCCCCCCACACAAGTCATCACGATCTGCAAGAATAGACAAACCACAGTCTATGAACCACCTGGTTGTGACTAAAACACTCACACCTCCCTGAAAGCAAAGCGCTAGAAGTTGATGGAGCTCGGCGATTGTGCAGTAACACAAGTCCGTGTCGCCATTGCTCGCCGGTGGGGAAGCATGAACCGCTACAGTCGTGGTCGCCGCGCGACGAGAGGCTATGCTGCTTGACGCGGCTTGCTGCACGTGTGTGGCCTGAAAACCGTGACTGAACCGTGCTCAGCTGAGTGGCTAGTGGCACACGGTGAACTGATGAGCGCCTCCATAGTTGTAGCAGTGGATAGTACGTCCATTGCTACGGCTTGATGAGTGCTACTGCTGCGACTGCTTCTCAGCCCAACCAGGCTTCTTCTCGCCCTTCTTACCATGCTTCTCAGCTGCCACACCTTGCAGCTGTGTAGGGGTAGCTGTGGTGGAGGGGAAAGAGGAGGCTACACCAGAGGATGAAGAAGTCGACTGTAAGAAGGGCGTTGACAGAGACATGATGACCACGAAAACGAGGTGACTCACATGATAGGCCATGGCTACCTCGTGGGCGAAATTCAACTGGAGTAAAAGATGATGTGCCCAAGGGAGGAGCTGAAGTGAGGTGGATAAGGGCTTGAGCATGGCGTTGTTGTATCCCAAGAAGATGTCTGCGTACTCAAGACAAAATTCGATCATGAGCGTGCGAAGCGACCAAAGCTATGTACCTCTTGAAGTCCCAAGGCATGTGTAGATGCTTATGGTACTCCTCTAGTAATTGGGTGCGGGCTCAGCATGTCCCTCATGAAGGGAGTGAATGGTGCTAATGTGAGTCGCACGAGTGGCGTGCGTCTCTGTACTAAGCAAGGAAAGTGCCAGTTCCCAGCCCCCATGTGGATCAGCACCCGCGCCCGTGCCACCCTCTCCAAGGAAAGGGCGGAATTCCACGATAATCTCGTGCGACATGGCGTAAAGGAGTCCTGGCATCGCCTGAGCCGCTATCAGCACCCGAGCGTAGTCCGTAACCTGGTACAAACTCTGATAGTAGAACCATATCCCCTCTAAAGTGTCGAGGACCCTGAAGAGAGTCTCCCAGCAAAGAAATCCGTCCTAGCTGACGTAGCGTGGGGATAGTGTTGCAAAGTCCTTGGGTTGCCTCTCTGTGGGGAAAACAACCACAGGCTAGGAAGGACGAGGGATGGGGAAGATACCAGGACGAGGAAAGTCGTCAAGGCAGGGGTCAGGCAAGTACCGGATCTCCAGGTTCAGGGAATGAGAACGCATCTAAAGCAGGCAGAGACGCTCTTGAAGCATGCGAATCTCGCTCTTGTGGGTGTCATCCTCCACGCGTGCCATGACGGGGTCCTCAAACAAAGGATTAAAAAGTGGCCTGTCTCCTTCCACTGCTCTCCTCGGTGTAGATGGTAACCGCTTTACAGAAGGTATGGTACCGCCGACTCCCTGGATGTTTGCTCTGGGGCCGTGGACTGAACACAAATGAGATCAATGAGCACACGGATGGCGTCATTTTGCTACTCCTGCTAACAAAAAATCTCATCCACCTGACTCCGTAGGTCCGCAATGGCCTGCGAGCATGGGCTCATGACCCCTTGGGAGGAGGAAGAAGGATCTGGTGGTCCTTTGCCCTTGTCACCGATTGGAGCCATATCAGCGCTCTGTATGGATTGCGACGTCAAACCGGTCAGATTTCAGAACCGTCAACGGTTCTTGACAATTTGAAACATTGGCAAGTTTTTGCTTTCAAACCCCAAATCTGACTAAGGCAAGTGCTGACATTAGCAGGGGTTTTCTCACGTCGGCACAAACCTGATGATGTCAGCAAGGAAAATGATGACATCAATAATTTTTTCGTGTGTTTGGGCCTTGCCCGATTGCGCAACTACGTAGCTGTGCGGAATCTGCACAACAACGCAGAGTCTGTGCTGATACGCAGTAGCTTTGCTATGCAATTTCACGCAGTACTACAGTGCAGCAAAGCAGTCATGACTGCTCCTACATAGTACTGTTGCAGCTAGGGCCGCTACTACTACTGCTTTGTTGCTGTATCTGCTACTATTATTGCAATGCTGATGCTACTAATATTGCAATGCTGCTACTACTACTACTACTCTTGCTACTGGCGCTATAGTAAGCGTAATGTTGCTCTTGCTGTCGGTGCGCTACTACCACTGCCCGTGGCGGCTACTGCCACTAGTGCTACTCGCTACCACTGCCACGGCTCGCAGTTGCTGCCGCTTAGCACTTTTGCTGCTCACAACTATAGCTTTGCGTTGTGAGCTGCCGCTATGGGCTGTCGCTGCTAGTTGCTTCCCTTTCTTTGTAAAAATGCCCAATCAGACATGGTTGCTGCTGCCACCCGGTACTGGTGTGTTGCTTGGCTTGGCTGCTAGAAATGGTAAAGGCTACCGCTCACCCAGTGAGGTTGTGGGGACTGCGTGATGATGTCGCTGTTGAAAACAGCTGCAACGAGTCCAAGGATACGGCGGCGGCACTGACTCTCATTACTGCTGCCGAAGCTGCATCCCTGTAGACTAGCTGGGTGAGAGAGGTCTTCTTGCTCTGATACCATGAAAAGATGCATGGAAGCTTCCCAGCGACATAGCCGCTGATTAGGCGTCAATGCATTGTCAGACGGTGACAGCTGTCACAAGTCGTACACACAACAGTAAGGGTCTCGCTAGGAGACACAAGGCAAAGTGTCATAATGTTTCAATAGCATTTGCAGAGAGATATTACAGATGACAAGTCCATGGCATAAATACCTGCCACAGCGCACGGCGGGTGTCGCACGCGCCAACTCAAGGTTTGTCCTAAAACAAGCCCAAAACCACTCTCTTGGCCATAACTCAGTGTAGACATGTCACAATGCTGAGCCGTCTAAACCTAGACGTGCAGAATCATGGGCCAAACGCTACGAATGGTCATATGCATGCATCAAGCACCAAACTGTGGACAAAAAATGCAAAAACATGCAAGTCGCGCCCATAGCTAGTCCACTGATTAAATCCTACGTGATGTAGAATAACTGCACGAGGTCTCACAAAGTGTCCAAAACCTTGGGACGGTTGTCAGTCAGCTCCAAGCTGGTATTCCACCACCAGACGACACACCGGTACCACCTAAGTCCGCATCGGGAATCTGCACAGGCATGGACACCGCCGAGTGGTCATAGTAAACTGCACAGGTCAATAGGAATGTAACAAATCACAACACCAGGGATGTAACACTTCCCCCCCTTCAAGGTGCGACTTCCCGGCGCAATAAGAAGACGTAGGCCAACCATGATGGTAATAGCATCGATCAGGTGATCGACGTCTCGTGGGTTATGGTAGGGCTCACAGGTTTTATGCGCACCGTTATAGCCATACCACTTGACTAGATACTCGAGCGGTCTTGTAAGGACATCTTCAGTCACGTACTCCATATCCCTGTCCACTTACACAAGAGGTGGAGGTGTGAAGTCTTTGCATAGGAATTTTGTACTACGATAGTGATTCTTGTATTTGTTCAATTCGTCTAAACAAATTATGTGATCTTTGGATTTGCCCAATGATGGGCCTTTCATAGCTTTGGTGTTAAATCTCACATGACACCCCCATTTTCCCACTTGGGTCTAAAACTTCGCCCTTGGTCCTGTTCAGCCCCATCTCCACTCGAGGCAGACCCAAAAAATCGTTTTGAGAACTAGACGATTTTAGTGCGCACAATGGAGTTGCGTCTCATCGACACAACTCCACTGTCGGTGCACTTTGACATGTTACCAAAGTGATCGCTGACACGTCTGAGTGCACAAACTCGAGCAAGAACATGTTGTTGACAGTTGAATATGAGCGCCTTTAGAATTGCATTAATTTTGTAGAAAGTTTGAGATTTATTTGCATGGGAGTGCATGTTTCATAACTAGGAGAGGAATTCGCCCAAACAGCCCACATTTGTGCTGGTGAACGTAGGCGAATACAAAATAATTCTTTTGAACGAATGAAAGGATCACTATGGTAAGTCCCCGGTATCGTTTGGCCTTGTTCGTATGGAAAACCAAATGAATCACCATAATGTGAGGGAAGCAAAGTCTAGCCACGACAAGGGTTTGCATTGGCTTGATCTCAACCGATCATAACCAACAGGGTTTGGGATTTGCAAAAGACGCAAACGCTAGTGTTAAACACGTCATCGTTGTGTTGTTGGCAATCCGCTTGCTTCATAGCTACGTATGTCTTTGCGGTAGACTCTTGTGTTTCTCTTTGACGTTTGAGAAGTCTCGGTGGTGAATGTCAATTGCGAGATTGCCGCTCTCAATCTGTAGTCCTTCCTGTGTGGCAAGAATTTTGACGTACACCACTTTGAAATCAAATCTACACGTTGCGATGGAAGTGGCTTAGCTCTATGCGAGTTTTTCCATCAGCACTCCAGTCGCCCAATCAGTTCCATGCGGCTCGCAACATGTGCGCAGAAGCTGTTCAAGCATATGATTCATTTGCTGTTTTTTTTTGCGTCCGATTGCAAATTGAATGACGTCCTTAGCTAAATGCAAGTATCATAACGGATCATAAGTTTGCATAAAAAAAATGGATAGTGAAGAGGCTGTCTCTATGATTGTTTATGGTACGTGGCACGCCAAACAGCCGTACGGTATGATAAAGAAACAACAGCGGTGTTCCTTTGGTGATGGAGGTCATCGAGATGATGTTTGGCATTTTAGAAAATCCATCAACCAGGATGAGCATGGCATTAAAACCCTCGAGTGTGGTGGACAATCCTGTCACCCGGGGACTGGCATGTGCCCACGTACATGCCAGCTCCCGTTGGAACAGGTAGGGGTTGGAGTATACCGTGTGGCCTTGTGAAACGGGATTTTTGTCTCCGACAGGTGTCGCAAGAATTACACTTCGGTCAGCATCTTGTCCAGCGAGGAGTTTTTTTCTAGCTTCTTAAGCGTCTCCTCTTCCGTTTCCATCTGGACTGATGTCATGGCATTCTTCCAAAGCATTCTTTGTAGCTCCTCGTTTGGTGGAACGAGAACTTTGCAGGTGAATCCCTGTCGCCCATAGGGGTCATCTGACTCAAACTTGGTCTTGTTGTTCACGCTGAACTCCTCATATCCTTTCGCGGCCTACATCCAGAGGTTCGTGTGTCATCAAATCTAGACGCCAACTTGGAGCATCTGCCAGACTAGTTTTTCCAAATCGGAACTTGATGTCGTAGCTGAAGTTGGACTCAAGGAACTCCACCCATTGAGTTTGTCCACGACTAAGATTTTGCTGAGTCTAGAGATATCTCAGCGAGTGGAGGTCACTGTGATTGAGAGATCATCCGCATTCTAGGTAGGACCGCCATGTTTTGAATGTATGCAAAATTGTGAGAGTTTATATTCTGTGCACTGCGTAATTGTCGCTTGGCACGTGTAGTTTTCTAAACAGATTTGCAGCAGGTTCTCCACCACTGATGTCTTGGAGGAGAGCAGCTCCGACGGCTCTATCGGACGTGTTAGTGGCTATGATGTATTCCATTGTTGGATCTACCAATCGCAAGGCTGGCACTAAGGTCACTGCAATTCTCAATGAGTCAAGTGCTCCTTGTTTGTTGTCCCCCGAATTCCAACTAGGGATTTTTAGTGAGATTGCATAAGGGCGCCGACATTTGAGCTAAGTCCTTTACGAATTCATGGTAGTAGTTGAAGAAGCCCAAAAATAATTGGATGTTCCCAACTTTTGGGGATCAGCCTACCAATACCGGCCTTCACCTTTCTTGGATCCATGGTGATTCATCCGGTGCCCATGATGTGGCCGAGAAATGGAATCGAACAACGATCGAAGTTGCACTTTGAGATTTTTCTGACAATTTTCTCTATTGGTACAGCTATGAGAAGTTTTCCTATATATCCATTGCACTCCTCCAAGTTGTAGCTGCACATCCTCACGTGCAGCTGCAAGTTGGAGGAGTACAATGGAGGTACACGCCGGCGTGTACGCCGTGTACCTCCACAGGTACACGCCAACAAAGGCATCAAGATATAGGTAGAATATCTTGTTCATTGTCACCATAAATCTTATGGGGACATTTGTGAGCCAGAATGGCATAAACTCGTTTCAAAATGTCTGTATCAGTTTCAAATGCTCTCTTCTTGATGTTCTTATCGCATATGCAAATCTGATGACAGGCGTTGCTTAGGCCAATAATGTCGAGGATTCGGGCCCTTTGATATTAACTGAAAGTTTGACTGCACACGAAAGATGGTAGGTGTTCTTTATGGTAATGTCATTCAACGCTTGGTCATCCACGCACATCCACGTCTCTCTGGTTCTCTTTTTTAAGAGGATTACCCCGTATGGTGACAGAGAAGGTCAAATGAACCCCTAACCGAGCATCTTGTCCAAATGCTCCTTGAGTTTGGTTATCTTGTGATTGCTCATCCAATAGGTCCCCTTCACTATCAATCTGCGACCCAGCTTCAGTTCTATGATTTACTCGATGTTTTGCCAAAAGGTAATTCTCGGGATAGTTCACCAGGAAAACCCCTTTCACTCATTGATTTGGCTGAAACATTATGTTTTGTTGCTCATCCGTTGGTGCAAATGATGCATTGCTGATGTTCCAAGTAGAACCACCATGTCCTAAACGTGCAAACAACTGCAAGCATCTCCTTTTTGTGTACTGCATGGCTGAGTTCTAGCTCGCGTAGTTTATGTGACATGTACACAACCAGTTTTTCTCAACCGCCATTGTCTTGGAGCAAAACGGCTCCGATTGCTCGATTGTGCACATCAGTGGCCATGACGTAATTCACCATTTGATCGGCCAAATCTAGGGTTGGCACCGAGGTTAGAGCATTTCTCAAAGAGTTACACATTGTGTGCGCAACTCCTCTGGTTTGTTTTAAAAGTGAGATCAAAGAGAGGTCCTCATACTGGGGTGTTGTGTTTTATTGATGGTCGACAGTAATTGCAAAATCACACACACTTGGACGTCCCAAACGTTGGTAAGCACTAGCCAATGACCGATTACCTCCACTTGTTTGAAGCTCCATGGTGATCTGTCTGCCACAAATGACATGGCTCAAAACTCGATCAAACGACAACCAAAGTTGCATTTGAAGAGAAACAAATGAAAACTCTCTTTGCAAAATCTCCACATTCTTTTTAAAATATCCATTGTACTCCTCCGGGGTGCGGTTGTACACCACGATACCATTGAGACGTACAACGACAAAGTCGTCGAGATATTGGTAGAAAACATTGGTCATTATCGTAATGAATGTTGTGTGAGCGTCCATGGGTCCACATAGCACAATCATGAACTCAAAGTGCTTGTATTTGGAGCAAAACACTGTTTTCTGCGTGTCCTTGCCAGATGTATGCATTTGATGACAGCTGGTAGTAGGTCCATTTCAGTAAAAATTCATACCCAGCCGATAAGGTGAAAAACGTTTATCTACTTAAGGGAGAGGGTAGTTGTCTATCTAATGATCAATGTTTTGGTGTAGTGGTAACTCTCAAAGGTTTGTCACGAAAAAACCCTTCCAACTCTTCTACGGGTAGTGTAAGCTCCTCAGGTTCAGTTGGAAACTTGTCAGTTGTCTAGGCCCATTAGATCTCCTCTACTGCTTCAATTTCTCCTCCTTCCCCTGACTCCACATGGACCAGCCGAGGCAAAGCTTGAGCTTCGCGTTCCAGATATCTCTGCCAAGCGCAAAGATATGAATTGGAGTTAAGTGATTGCTACAACCTCATCTACTGATTCCACTTTTGCTTGATCATAATCATGTGTGGATTGGTGATGTGAGTGTTTTCAAAGGCTGTTGTGCTACTCTAGTCCACCTACGGATTTCGCTCGTAGAAAGCGTCTTGTCCGAGGATGACCTAACAGTTGTTTACTTGTCAAGTCATCCATAATGTCATATTGTGCAGATCTCCAATTCGCAGTCAAAGAGGTTCACAAAAATGAGGAATCTCTAGTCTTCCGTCAAATACCCATGGTTCGGTTTGCACAACCAGGTTCAAAACCATGTTATTTATTTCGAAAATGTGAGAATATACTCCATGCTATAGTGTGGATATCAGTCGATAAATTGTCCAACCCATCTACTATACCCGTAGTAGTATCGCTGGTTGGTAGTCCTTGTACCCCTCATCGAATTTTACGATCTCAGGAACCCTCGACTGTGGTGATGTGCACCACTGAGATAGGCAATTGTTCTGTGCACGTTTGTTCAACTGGAATGGATTGCCAATAGTAGCTTCTTTAGTCCTTTGTTGTTTCCTGACTTGTCATTCTACTCCTATGAATTCCATGGAAGTCTAGCCAATCCCTTGAGTGCGTTGACCAAAAGCGTCGATCTCCATCAAAGAGGAGGTTGTTGCCAAAGGTGACTTCTCTCCGCCACGATATGGGTTGTGGCTTTGCGGCCGTCTGGTGATGGATTCCAACATCTGAGCGTCGAAGTCGATGCTCTTTATGTAAGTTCCTACTGCTATCATTTGTAAAAGGTTGTCTTGGATGTCAAATACGGTGATTGTTCCCAGAACATCTTGCTTGGCATCATTGCCAGTGATAATCTTAGAAAAGCCTGGAGTGAACTTTGCCACGCTAGACTTTTAACACTTGGGTTGAAGTCTGTATCGTGTCTCTCCAGTGCTTGTTGATCTTTCAAAGTGCGAGTATGACATGCATGAAGTCAATCTAGTTTTTCAATCAAGTCAGAGATTTGATCCATGACAGACTGATATTCTCAAGAAATAGAACACTTTTGGTCAACAATATGAGAGCAATCACATGAGCTGATGTCCCACCTCCGCCGGTTTCCTACTGCCATTCAATGGTCTTTACGTCCGACCACCAACGCGAAGTTGTGCGTCGCAAGAGTAAAGCTGTGAGAAAGATTTTATTTCTGTTTTTGTTGACCATAGTGGTGGTGAATTACACCTGTGAATCTTCATCATTTTTCCCCTTTAATTTGCACGATGGACGGGGTCCGGAAGCGCTAGTCAAATCTGGGATCCCGTCGAGAGTTGAACATTTCTTACAGCTACTCCATTACCATGTTGGGTTGCTTGAAAAGATGGTTGTCGCAAGTGTCCCTTGACTTGAGCGCCCAAGACCCAACAGAGGTTTCATCTTGATTAAAGCTATCATATGTATGTATTCGGAACATTAGAAACACATAGATCTATTTGACATATTGGAAACTTGCCATCAAAGTATACCTATTGCTCACTATGACCTATCCAAATGTCCAAAATGCACACATCTTCTTCTGCTCCACACCTCATTCTTATCAATCATCTATGTTTTGCTCAGTGTCACACTTGGCATTGAAGTGTAATGGTGCAGGATGAATTTCCATCACATTAGTTGCATAGTCAAAATCTTGCTTTAGTGCATCTCCATCATCTATAAATTCTACAAACCTCGTGACAACAAGAGTGAATAGAAGTATTGCTCAAATTGTTGAGCAGTAGTAACCGGCAAAGACTTTGGCAATGGAGGATCAGCAACATGTGGTCAATGAGGCTCTCTAGGCAAAATAACTGGCAGGGAGAGTTTTTGCAAAGAATCGCAGCTCTGCCAACTATGATGGCCGACCCAGTAATGGACCCCTCGAGCTCTGCGAGCCCTTTGTCTTTCTTTTTGCTTTCCACGGTGATACTTAGCACATTGAGAGGGATTGGCAGACAAGCTTGAGTTAACAAAGACCTATACAATAATCGTTTGTGACTCGACAACATCAATACCCATCCACTCAAACAACTGAATATGGCAATGGAGGAGTTATGTAACACGCACTCCATTGAAGCAATATTCACAGAGGGAAGGTTTAACTCTTGAGTGAATCCCAGATTTGATCCGCATTTCCTTAATTGTTGGTTCTTAAACATCTCTAGAGGATTGATACTTTAGATGTGGTTGAGAAGTTTGGTGGTCTACTTCATTGCTCTTGAGATCAATAATGTCTCAAAGAAAGATGACCACGCAACCTCGCTTTTGCATGGCACGACTTTAAGTTGGTGCTGCAATCTAAATACCATCTAATGGCAATAGAAGCCAACAAGACGGATCAAAGGCTCATGCGATTGCTTCCATGTTGAAGATTGCAGGCGTTCTCCCTTGTGTGTAGATCAACCCAGCATTTCACGACTCGCTGGCTCCATAGGAAAGTTGGGCGTGTTTGTGTACTCCATCCTTGCATGCTTTAGAGAGATGAATGAGAAGTCAAATGCATGGTACAAGCTTAAAACATTGTCCGAATTCAGGCGTTACAACGTACACTCTTTGTTCCCACGAAATCATCATCGGTAGTGACATTGTCCTTGAAAAAATCTAATTTTACTACAGAAATGGCGTCAAGCGCAATGTCCGACGAGAAATTGCCATATTCGGCATCCTGGAAAACATCTTGTGAATGATCACTATAGTTGATCCCATTCACAACGTCAGTAACATTCCTTGGATGTAGGCATCCCACGTCGAGTGATCCCAAAGCCATAACCAACATTGTGTATTAGAAAGTTCGTAATCCACAAAACTTCATCTTCAACGGGGATTGATGCCATAAGTTAAGGCGACCAACAGTGTTTCTTGACGTACCAAAAATCATGACATGTTTCACGAGACTGTTGGAAACGACATCAACAGACCAAAAAGGGGAGATAATCGTAAGGAAAAATGAGGAGTTGGGAAGCGGTAAAGGGCAAGAGAATACAAGGAGCCTCTTTCCTGGTCAAAATGATCTACGCCTGCCTGATTTGAATGGCCTACAATGTGAAAAACGAGGAGTCCTTAGTTTACAAGGTTCAATGAGGGGTATTAGGACAACCAACTAGTGCTTTTGCGATGAGTACAATGAAAAAGTTGTACACTTTGCACAAGAGTACCGACACTACTTGATGGTGGAGCTTCTCATTGTTTTTAAGTAAGAATATCCTCAAGGAGTTGCGTTTTGTAAGTCAACTCAAGGACATCTGAAGGAACACCCATCGATGGAGGACTTAATGTCTCTCTATTGCATAAACCACTTGGTATGTATAAGATTCATGTCATCTATATCTGCACACTGTAAAAACATGGAGTATTTTCTTAATGAGCAGCAGGAAAAAAAAAAAACTCTTGCGCGAGAATTCATATGCTGACAAAATAAAGAGGTTGCTTTCATCAGTAAAGCAATGTACATCAGCATTGATGATGAAAAAAGATACCTACCTTTGGTTAGGTACCCCATGATGGTTACGAAAAGTAGCAAAGGTCAAAGTTTTAGGGGAATTCACAGCAGTTGAAAAATATCAGCCGATATCATTGGATGTCGGAAAACAATATCTACTCTGCTAAATAGAAGTATGGCTTGTCCACATGGAGACATAGAATGCAAAGGATATGGTGATAGAAGATGTAACAACATCAGCCTTGACACTTATCAAGTTAACAGCCATTTTGTAGGAGTTTGCATCCCTTGTTGAGGAGTTAAAAAGAAGATTTTCTACATAGACTGCCTCAAGGGATAGACCTGAAGCCGGGTAACAAACCGTAGTCAAGGGACCCATGAAACGAGGGACCACAAGCTGACAGAACGGAAAAAAGTAGGTGGACCATGTTGTGGCCACTGACGCATCCAACCAAGAGATCAAAGCCATTACCCTCTAAGATAATGGCGGTGGAGAATAACCGATCACGTATACCCCACTGATCTTGAAATTTGTTTTTTTTTAATCCATTTTGCTTGCCGTACTGTTTTCATCAAATTTTTGAAGTACATTCTAAACAATTTGTTTTCAGGGTGTGGCTAAACAAACTTGTGAAAATGTAGCAATTCGTGCAATGATATGTCAGAACGATTGTTCACCTCCGGAATCACCATAGAGGAAACATGCAGAAACGATGTTTTTGCACCATGCATGTCAACATGACGCGGCAGGCCGCATCAGGTTGAGAGGACTGACGCAAAACTCCTATGGATCGATTTGTGCATGCTTGAACAGTGTGATCTCTCGGCATTCAATTCTGATCATTGTAAAAAAAAAATCAAAGATTTTTGTTGAACAATTGTAAACGTACCACCCAAAGAACATTAAAAATCCAATGCTAAAAACAAACATTCCACAAATCAAGGATTTGAAAAAAAATGACGCTTACCAGACTGTAACCACGTGATGTACAAAATGTAAATACTAGTAGTTTTGCAGGCGTTCAAGACGTGGTGTTATGCCCTTGAATGTCCATGACACATTATCCACACGGACCACCACGTGTTTCAACATTTGGAGACTCGGCCAAATATAAGTCTTTGATAGACTTGATGGATGGAGTTAATGAATTCCAACTTGAACTATGGCATCACGTACCGAAATGGAGGAAAAGAAGAATAAAAAGTTATCAAAGTTGATTCCTAGACTTGATATCCAAGATTAACTCGCTACTTGTCAAACAAGACGCGTACCTTGCAAGGCTGTATCGCGGTCAAAATATTCACAACCTGAATGATGGATGGGTTAGACATATAGCCAAGGCTACAAGAGTGATGCCTCCGTGGCGGTCCACATGTGCCCGGTGGTGGCTGAATCGAGTCTCATTACACCCTCCATACGCTTCAGGTAGATTGTGGCAGCGAGTTCTTAGCCAAGATGGACCGATTATTTCCTGAGGACGACTTTTTCATGATCTCTTTGCCCTTGCTACACCAGAGCAGAATGGTGTGTCTGAGGGTGGAAATCACACCACAGAGGATGCAATCCGCACCATGGATCTGATTGCTACCTTCCCTTGTCATCTGCCTTTGAGGGCTTCCTCTACATAACGTGGGTCTATAACCATTTGCCACATGGTCCCCTTTTGGACAATATTACGCCATACAAGGTTTGGTTTGGCCATCAAGACAACCTTCGTATTGCTCAAGTCTAGGGATCCCTAGCTTGGTGCATGGTGGACCAAGAGGGGTCCAAGATCTCCACATTTTCCCGCGGTCAAAGGCCTTGCACTTTAGAACCCTTTTCACTATTGTATTGTTAAGTCTCAAGAAACCCCTTTGCTTAATGTTCCTACCTTTTCGGGACCTATCTAGCATTTTGTTGTTGGCCGTTGATCATGTTCTCACTTGTGTCGCTTCCCAACAAATGGTGGCTCAAATTCCTTTCCCCCATGATCCCGTGGTGCGCATGTTCATATGTGTACAAACTAAGACAAGTGTATGATGAGATGTTGGACGGCCTATACACTCACACACACACACACACACCATTCTCAATCACACTTAGGCAACGGACAAAGCTTGACTGAACAAATGGAAACCAAGAACATCCTCTGCATCATTGCCTTGGACGAAGATCAGCTATCGCTCCACCAAATCAGGCATAGACTGATGCGCAACAATATGGTTGTTTAGGGCGGGCACAAAACACCCCAAAGATCTTTGTAATGGCAAGAGCCCTTTGATTTTCATAACGTAGGATAAGGTAAGTCACGGAATAGAACAAATGAAAAGAGATGTTCTCTACCGAAATTGTCTCACCAACCCTAGTCCATAATGTGACATAGTCATCCTCTGAATCCCTACTAAATGAGATATCAAGACTGTTTATCACATAGGCAGCATTGAGGATTGCCTTGCTATACTTCACTGTATTCATTGAAGGAAATGCAATCAGCAGGTATTCTACATAGACGAAGATGACTGTGAAGCTCGTAGCTATCTGCCGGTGAAAGAGGACGCCCCTTTGCACATAGCCGACACATGTTAGCGTTCTGATGATCTTTTGGTTCCATCATCATGGTGATTGCTTCAAGCTATACAAGGTCCTGTTCAAGCCCCATAACATGTCAATGACCTCGAAACCAGGTGGCAAGACCATGTAGATTTCCTCTTCTAGAGTGCAATAGGGGAACATATTGTTTTCATCGATCTAGTGATGCTCACAATCATGTTGAGCGACCACCTTGAATAGTGCACGATTAGTGGTCGCTCGGCCAACGGGCTCAAATATGCGAGTGAAATCCAGCTACGAGAATGCCTTGGTTGCAAAGTGATCCTTATTGTGATCGAGTGTGTCGTCTGGCTTCACCTTCTTGCAAAAGAACGACTTGGCCTGTATAACATTCTGACTATGCCATATGTCCACAAGGTCATACACATCACGCCGAGGGATGAATACTAGCTTATCCTCCCTAGAAACATGCCACGACTTTGGCTCTGTAGCCAGTAATGCCTCCTTCAACGTGGTTGGACAAGGCGCAATCAAGGGAGGGCTCCAGTTGCCAAAGAAAATGCATGCGGGCTCGGTTTGACCATGACAAGGCCAGCTACGATTTTGCAAGCGACTGAAAATTCACGGGAGACTAGCTTATTAACGACATGGCACGCAAAGTGCACCTTAGCTTAGTGAACCTGGGAATTCAGGCAAAGGGCCTTCATGTCCGGCTTGCCACTAAAAAAACTACAAGCGAGGCGTTTGGGGTAGGAGTGAGCTGTCTACCGCGTAATAGAGGTAAGTGGAGGAAGAGGACTACCGGTCTTACAGAGTGCCAATTTTGAGGTGTTCACCTTGTTGGAACTTGAGGAGAGAGGGAGCCTTGGAACAGCGAGCATGTGTGATTGGAAGGGCATCACTTGTGCTGAAGAATGGTTGTTCAATCACTCAAAATGATGGAGTACATATAGAGCTAGAGCTTGGGCAAGTCAGCCCTCTCACAAGCCACACCACTTAGCCATGGAGGCTAAGGCTCACACACTAGAGTCCATAATCTCACACAAGGGAGGAAATCAGCCTAGCAATCAGGCTGACCACTCACACACGACCTAGAGAGCTAGAGAATGCTCTCATGGCACACTCCTAGTGGTCACATAACCCACAAACCCATGGAGAAT